>PVKA01004199.1:68468-101545 GCA_004027165.1 Ctenomys sociabilis
AAGCACAGCGTTATCTATCCCAACTGTACTGTGTATACACACATCATGATTTTTTCTTTCTATACCCATTCCTTTGTCTACACCTGTCAAAGGTGGGCACTCCATGGTCATTCAAATAACTTAGGTGTTTGAACTCAACACCACAGTCCAACACAGTCCAGCATTCCACAACAATAGTGAGTTATTCAAAGAAGTTGTCAACCATAGCCATTTACAGCTCAGCTTAATATTATGGCCCCGCGATGTATACTTCATTTTTATACTTTTCTGCTGGATGGTTAAGACCTAGATAGATCAAGACTTATATACCAACACATGTACTTTATATTTCTTATGTGGTCAGTGAAGTCCTCTCAGGGTTTATCTTGATGCAGCCGTGCATTTATTTCATCATTTATGCAACAGAGGTGTGACTCGATGGTGGAGTCAGGGCTCCATACGTCCACAAGAGCCAGCTGACATGCACCCAGCACCTCCACCTCTTCCCACATTACTTTTCTCATCTGTACAATGCAGACAGCAGCAACAGCAGCCAGTTACACACTGTGTGGAGCTGAGTGAGCAGATCCTCCAGGTGATGAGAACAGGTGGTTAGCGTGGGGTGCTCAATCCTTGTGCCTCTTTGGACTGGCCCTTGACTTGGGGAGTGAGGGGGCATCAGGCAGGTTTACGCTTTCTCTGCGAGTGTGTGTTGTTCCATCACCCATACACAGGAAAGGCTTCACATCAACTGACATAATAAATGGGGAAAATGCCTTACAAGTTTAAATCCTGTACAAATACAACATGTAAGTATTCGAATTCTACAAATCCTTAAGGACAAAACCTGAATTTAACGATATATCTTAAACTAAATACTGAATTTAATTAGCTTAAAAGGTGGGGCTCTGTCTCAAAGGCATTTTAAGTAGGTGGGAGCATTGCTTTCCAGAAATACTAGGATAACTTTAGGCAATGAAATGGGCTCCTGCTGTCTTAAGGAGCAAGTGTGCAACACTGAAGACCCTCCCCAGTGCACACTCGGTACCAGCAGAGAGATCCTTGTGTGACTGAACTAGCTCTCAGAGTCCTAGAAAACCATCTCAGGCTATAAGGGAGCAGCTGGCATCAGGCAAGCTCATCTTGTTTGTCACTATTTTCCATGTTACATTGCGGTTCTTTAAAGTTTATTTTCAATATTTAATTTCTTTTATTTTTACGGTTTGATATTTTACTTTTTCAATCTTATTTTCTGAGTACATTTATTAAAGAATTTGGATGTTTTCTAGTGTCTTTTACAGATTAAGTGATCTACTCTTAAGCACAGGAAATTATTCTTTGAAAAAGTGAATTGATTCAAACATTGTTACAGTATATGTAGTCATTAGTCTGACAAGAAACTACTGAACATCTTGACAATTTCCACAGGAATGCCTACTTTCAGTAGCATCGTACATGCTATGTCCAAAACAATCAAAAGGAAGTTGGATGCAGGCCAGGCAGCCAGCATTTGATCATGTGCCCTTTCAGATGGGCCCAGCAGAGACACTTGCAGGTGAGCTACAATTCTGCAATGTCTCTCCTCGCACCTTGACAGCCCCATGGCGCCTTCTCCTCCTCTACAAAAGGTGAAATGCATTCCAAGGTACTGTCCACCACTTCCCTGTCTCCAGTATAGGTACTTTCTGAATTCATGAGTAGGGTGGGGTATAAAAGGTTTTTCTTTCAAAAAAAAAAAATCTCTAGTGTTTCAAAACGGACACACTTTCAGAACATAGTCTCTAAGTTTCCTCTTGTTTTTAAATACAATCTTTGGAAAAGAGTTGCTAAATCAATAGTACAACTTTGATAGACTACTTGCAGACTTAAATTGACAAATATAAAATAAGGATAGTTATACATTCACAAAAGAAGAGTCAATGATTATGAGGCAATACCAAATTTGCCACAGTTTGTCTTTCCAACAAATGAAAGATTAACAGTTTTTATTCCCAGAAAAATTTTTAAGGATAAATTGGTAGGAGCTTAGACCGGACACTCCTGCATCCAGGATTGACTCCTGTTTTGCTACTTGTCAGTATGTGATGATAGATAAGTGATATAAGTAAATCTGTTTTCTTTGGAGACAAAGTATACAATATGCCTGCTTTCTAGAACAAAAGGTAAGAATATGATAATGCATTTTACAAAAAGCATTTAGTACTTAAATGCTAAGTATGTATATCAGGTAAGTACATATGTTTGTGCATATATTCCCTATATATACATAAATTGAGACCTTGATTCATAAAATTACTTCTATGTTTTAATAACCAGAGAAAATGTCCTAGGTTTTCTTTTTATTGGTATTCACTTCAGCAACTTGAATCCACAGAGATAAGCAGTACCTGACCAGAGAGTTACAAGGAAGACAGATCGTACATGAAAATTTATCTTCACAAAGGTCACAGGTACAGGTGCCTGATTTAGGAGTGTGCCTCAAGAGTTATAGCTGCACTGTTTGTAAAAGGCAAAAATGTAAAATTACATACTGAAGATGTGAAGAGAGGCGCTACACACTTGAAACAATGCTCTTCCAAATTGGTCAAGCAATGGCCATGACTCATCCACATGGCTGACACTGACAAAGGATCTACAAAGTGCGGTACAACGTTTTGGGATAAGTCTTGAAGGGACTTGACTGACCTTGTCAGATACAAATGTTACATTTCTTGTTACATAGGTCCTGCTTTATTTCAGTGTTAACCATCCAGCAGAAAAGTATAAACACAAGGTATAAAATTAAAGCCATATTAATAGGCTGAGCTATAAAAGGTTCAAGTCAACAACTTCTGACATTGCCCGTCCTATAGAAACCACACTACTATTATGGATTACTGAACTATATTGGAATACTTTGCTGAATTCATGCACCTACAATATTAAAATTGCAATGGGATACCCTTCTCTGACAAAACTAAACAATAAAAGGGGGTACAAATGAAAGACCATTTTGTATCTGTGTATTCAGAATAGTTAGGATAGAAATACAGCTACATTGTCTTAATTCAATGAATAAAAAAAAATTTGTTCCAAAAAAACAGAAAGAAATAAAACAGCTTATTCATCAGTGGGGGAAAAACAGCACTCTTCAAGAGCAAATCAGCTTTGGCTTTAAGACATCCTTTAAATTTGCTTGTATTCATGTGATCTTCATTAAAAAAAAAAAACAAACAAAAAAAAAAACTCCAATTTTTATTTGTCCAAACTATCAGGTTGCTCAAATTGATTATTTTTATTCCTGGCTGAGTACTATAATGAAGACAGTAAAAATTTGTATTAATATTCAAGTGAAATGAACCACAACCAGTGTGAGAGAAGACAGAGGAAGTCTTCAAGATGCTAAAACTGGAAGAAAACCAATTAACTTGGAAAGCAGGTTAAATGTAAACACAGCAGACAACCTGCTGTGTCTTTATTTAGTATCGGTGAGAGGGAGAGAAATGTCTATTTTATTCACGATGTAAACTAACCCTTGCAACAGACATGAACATACTATCAAACCCAAAACACTCCTTCCTTCCCCTGGGTTTTACTTTCAATTCATCCATCTTTTGCTTCAAGTTACATGTTTCACTAGGCAGGAATAATGATGGTTCACAGTGATAATTTCTGAAGCACATCTAAGTTTTATGTGAAAATTGACGATCTCTGCCAAACACTGATATCTTTATAAACTGATGAGAATGCAAACATCAGCCCACTGATAATAATCCACACACACACTCTATTCTAGACAGTCTGAAATATATAAATAATTACAAAATACACTCTTTGATTTTAAGATGTAAATATAGTTTGGGAGAGTGTTATTTATAATTAAGTTTCTTTGGAAGTTGTAGAAAATTAAAAAACAATAAATAAAAGAATCCCTGTGAGTTAAACAAGTATATCAGAGGGCCAGCTAAATAGCTCAGCAGATTAAAGCACCTGCAAGCAGGTGCAGGGGCCAGGTGTTCAATCTCCAGACCCACTGAGTCAGCCCCACCCCCAGGACACACTGAGATAGCAATTGAGACTGGCTTTGGTGGCCTGCCTACAATCCCAGTTTTTGGGAGGCTGTAAACAGGAGGATCACTACGAGTCTGATCTATGCACTGAGACCCTGAACACCCTCCCTAGACCCTTCCATAAAATACAAAAAAGAAAAACAAACAAACAAAAACTACAAGTGTATCTGTCTCCCCAGGCTGCTGTATCCTAGGAAACTTGATGAATACAGAGATGTTTTATATCATGGATCTGGAGGCCAGAAGTCCAAAATCAAGGTTGGGCAGGGTTGAGTTCCCTCTAGAGGCTCTTCATGGGTTTTCTCCATCGCCTCTTCCGAATTCTGGCAGCTTTCAGCGTCCCCAGCAGATGAATCACTGCAACCTCCACTTCCCCCTGCAGCTTTCCATCCCTCTTCTTGTCTGAGCCCTCTTGTCATCTGCCCCTATTGCTCCTCCGTGTGCCTCCTCCCGGGGCACTTGCCACTGAGGTGCTTAATGAGATTGTGAAGAGTCCTTTCAAAGGCAGTGGTGTTCACAGAGGCCGGAGACTGGCATGTGGACATGTTATTTTTCAGGCCACAGATCACCCTACTGCAACAAAAATAAAATTTTGTTTCTCTCATATAACACAGGCAAATAGTCAGAGGTCAATATGATCTCTACACCGCCTATAACTCATATTCCTTCTGTGTGGTTTTCCAGCTAAAACAGCTTCTTTCTCAGGACTGTCTTATCATCCAGAATGGTTGACACAGGCAACATGTATGATTTTAAGGCAGTAAGAAGGAGAAATAGAGCAGGAGAAAATAAGAATCAACATTTAAGTTAAAAATGAGGCAGTTTTTACTGTAGTTGTGTATACATACATTGAAACTTCCATTGTTGTACAAGACCAGGCAGATAACCACACTGACCTGTAAGAGAAGTTGGGAAATGCTCATATTCTGGGAATTCATAATCTCAGCTCAACTTGAAGATTTTGAATAAGATAAGGAAAGTCAACTGGCAGTTCCTTGCAGGGGACTTGTCAGGGGACTGTATGGCTTGCTAAACTGGCACTTGCCCAGCCTTTTGATCCTTGTCTACTTGGTAATAAAGTTTCAGTCTCTTATCCTTCATGATGGTCATGATGGCTACGTGACCCAGTGCAGGCTAAAAAGTCCTGTACAGAAACTGTCTCAGGCTTCTATGGGATGCCTTGAATAAAATAAAATAAAATAATAATAATAATAATAATAATAATTTCTTATAAAAGACAGGATTTGGCTTATGCGTGGAGCTGGAGCAACTATCTTGTTATCTGGGACAGTTTTCCGAATAAATTGCAGAACTGCTGCCCCTGATATCCCAGGCTCTATTAGATAAGAAGTATTAAATTCCAAATTTTAGGTCTTGATAAGCTCGATTTTCTGTTGCACAGCAAACACAAATTTTTAAGCATTACCAAATATGAGACACATGCACATATTAAAGGATATTAAGCTAGGGAAAACAGCACATCAGAAGATTCAGAAGGAGGCCTCCACAGCCCTGAGAGCCCAAAAGAACCTGGTTTCGGATCATTGTACCAAGTGGTGGGATTTAGTATGAGGAGAGAACCAACTCATAGACGGCTTAACATGTAAGTGACATTTCTTGACCCTTAAAATTGGACCTCTGGGACTGTGGTGGTTACTTGTTACCTGCATCCACTTTGACTCACACGTGAAGCCATAATACACTGCCTGCAGAAAACTAGTACCTTGTGATACTCACCTCAGGTGCCATGATGCTTGTGGACTTTAGCTAGGAAAACAGGACTACAAGAGATGTAAGATTTACCTATAAATTAAGGCACTGTACGAGGAAAATAAGGTGATCTGAAAGATAGAAGTAAGAAAGTCAAAGATTTGAGGGAAGTGTGACAGAGTTTGGGAAGATTCCTCTGAATTCTTCTTCTCTCCCACAGTTTCTTCCTCTTCAAGACAGCACAGAAACGATGCGTAATTTTACTGAAGTCTTTTGGAGTACCGTTTAGATTTCTTTTTGGTGTTACAGAAGGTTGACAGCAAGTATTAACTGGGGGACAAGAAAGCTCCATTTTAGGTGACAAATTGCTTGGGAAATATTTGTGTTCCTAAGAATAAAACAATAGCAAAGCTCAACAGATTCTAGACAGTAAAAATCCCAGTTATGATAACTCACCATTACTTTGGAGACACTGAAGGGAGAGATCACTGAGAAATTGGGTACTGGGCCACTCCAGAAATATTAGAAAAATGGATCACACACACACACACACACACACACACACACACACACACACCTTAAATACATCATTGGATGTTGGTTGTTTTCATGTTGCAGTCTATAATTCTCTCTCTCTCTCTCTCTCTCTCTCTCTCTCTCTCTCTCTCTCTCTCTCTGCAGACCTACCTACATGTCCATCTTACCCTTCCATAAATGCAAGCACAGGGATTCCTTACCTGAGGAACAGGCACAAGTTGCTTATTTGCTCTACACTGCCATCTGGTGGCCAGTGCTAAAAATTTCAGACACGTGGTCCCTGAGTGCCACATTCTTAAGCCCATATACCCAGATATGTGACCTAGCATGGAATAAGAAAATCCACTGATTGTCTTAAAGGGTCTATGTGAACACTGAAGATTAAGTTACTGTTTATTATTCTCATAGATATTCCTAATATCTAATTAATATCCTCTCTACCACAGCAAACGGCGTTATAAAGAAAGTGATTTTACTTCAATTTGCATAAAACTGACCTTTTCAAATTCCATTCATTGTCATTATAATAAAAGATAGATATGAATGTTATGCTTATCTCACAGATGGACACTGAGGCTCAGGTAAGTAAAAGAAATCCCTCAGACTCACAAAGCTTTGTTATGTGCCAAAGAGGCACAAAGAAAGCCTCCTTCCAACCTGTTGCCCCGAGGGTAGGACGGGACAAAGCCGCCTCCGCTGGCACAAGAACAAGCTTTGGCTTTAGATGGTCGACCCCTCTTGAACTAGGTGGCACACGGGTGAAACAGCCGTTCACGCTGCCTGGGCCAGTCCGGAGAAAGCCCCGGCAAACCCCGGTGGCGCTGGCTGTGCCTTCCTGAAGCTCGGCATGCAGCCAGCTGCCCTGGCCTTGCTTTCTCTCCAGACTCTGGAGTGTGCGCACCTGCGGCATCTTCCCTTTGTGCTGGGCTCATCCACTCGGTGTCTCGACTTATGCTTCGTCAGCTCCTTTGCTCGCAGGCACCACTGACTTCTCAGTAGACCTTTGGGGTGGTGGCTCGCTGCTTCCCAGCACGTGTCCGTCTCTCAAAGTTAATCAAGTGATGATATTTAGGGTGACGCCTCTGACTGGGCATCAAGGTGACTTATGCCATTCACATCAAGGAGACCTTTTCAACCCTCGTATCTGCTGCTGTGATCTATGAAGCACGGAGTTGGTACTTAATTATGGTGCTCTTTCAGAGGCTGATGGGCAACTTTCAGTATCCTGCTTTATCCTGATTAGGCACTCCCCAGCTTCAGGGCTATCAAGGATTGAGCGCCAATGTACTACACGCCTTTCATTCGTTATGATCTGTAGGGATAAGCCCGCATTTCTCAGATCCTGTCACAAGGCTTTGTATTTTGTGGCCATAATATTTGACCTTGTATAAAACTACTGAAGTTTAAAATCATTGTTTTTTTTTTGTTGTTGTTGTTGTTTTGTTTTGTTTTTTTTTAACGTCATCTAAGCCAAAGGATTTTATCTTGATTCTGTCAGTATTTTGGTGGCTGCTAAAAAAGTTGCTTACATTCTTAGACTTGAGCAATGAGTCCTGAAAGCATTCCAGGTCCCAAACTGGGATTTATTAATGTTGTAGTCATCTAAAATAATCTTCTTGGAAAAATATGACAAATATGTGCCTTGTAGTATTTATCTTTATTGGGCCATCAAAACTATTTGAAAATATATACGCTTCAAAATTGATCTGAAAATGTGAAAGTGTTTTTGTAATTACTAAATCACTAAAACCCCCAAATTTCCTTTTTTGTTGATTCCATTCATCAGCAGAAGCATGTTTTGGAAAGTAGCAATCTGAGGATGATACATTAGTTTTCTTCAGCTATGTTTGTTCTGAGAGATGATTAATATAAATGTCAGTTTATTTGTAAACTAGGAGTGTGTGACACATAGAAGTAATACTACATTTCCAGAGCCTGCTTCAGATGCTAAATTAACTTTAGTTGGGCAGTGGCCACAAATGACAGCACTACAAATAATATTGCCTAAAGTGACAAAGAATACAGTGACATCAGTCTCCTTTCAATGTTAAAAAGTTGCTTGTGCTATTTCAGGAGCTCAGAACATATATAAAACTTATATGAAATTTGGAACTGATCCCCAAAGACCAGTATATTTGACTATTAAGTCAAAAGGGAGCCTGCAGTGTCGATCAAGCCGAATAATCATGCTTTACTATCACTGGGAAAGGAGCAGTGTGATAAAAAGGGTAAGGAAAGTATAAATCAGCTCAAGGAATTCTGAGCCAAAGGTTTCATTATTTAAAGGCAGAGATTAAAATCACCACACTAATAAGGTCTGCTCAGGGACCTAGAAATGTCATCCAGAAATGTGGAAAGTGTATCCCCCAAAAGTAAGCTTTCTTCAGTTCCTTTATAAATAATAGCTACCTGTTGAAAACAGACTGTTAGGCTTTCCATTTAGTTTAAAGGTAGTATTTAGTTAGAATTCCCTGAACAGGTGGACTAATTCATGCATTAGTGTTCATGGAAAACAAATATTACTGTCAGGTTTTTGTCTAAGGTTGCCTAGCTCTTTCATTATCCATGAATCTTGTCTCTCAGTCCCAATACTATAGCATTGTTCATATCTCTTCCTGGTTCAAAGCCCTCCAAGATGTCTTATTTTCAGTGCACATTCCCACTTTATTGCTTCGAATTCTCAGCAGCCTCATGCTACCTATAGATTCATCATCCTCCACAGATCAGGGGTTTCATAATGAACAAGAGTATCTTAGCGTTTTGCTATCTTCAGGGCAAGGCAAAGCTCCCAATTCATACACGAAAGTACTCCCAGTGTGGAGTTTCTGACATCTCTCTGCTCTGTCACTGTGTCCCCAGCAGCCAGCTAACCAACTTCCTGGTCCCTGCTCTACAAACTCCCAGGTTGGTGCCTCGGCTCAAGCCATTTCTTCTTCTAGGAGTTTTGATTTTTCTTTACTCTTGTAAAATCTTTCTTTTCTTATAACAGTCAATGAAACATGAATCTTTCTATTCCTGTAGCAACTTCTATGTTCCTTGGTTTCTCTAAGCTAGCTCTTAGCACATGCCATCTTGAGTCATCAAGTAGCTTTTTAATTCACAACCAGAAGTCCTAAGTAAGGCTAAGTCTTCTCAGGGATGGGAATCACCTTTGGGGCTTTCTTATCTGGCAATACTGCCACGCCATCTGCACACTGGCACTCCAAGAAGCACTGGTTCACTGATAGTCTAAGCATAAGATAGCATAATAACACAGAGCCTAATGCCTGGCAGCACAGGTCCAAATTATAAATAGGATCCTGATAAATCGTAGGACAGTGCAGATGGAAAATACGTAATGTGCAAGGCTTTGGTGAAAATTGCTGTTAGCCCTACCTTGAACCAATACAACGACGAGGTTGTGACGCTCTGCCTGCTCCTGGCTGAGACTCCCTGTTTCCAAACACTATCAGCGCCCCGATGCTACTCCTTGTCACCGTCCTACGAGCAACGCGCCCGCTGGACTGAGGACTGAAACGCCTGAAACCTGAACCCTTGAAAAATTAATCAAAAGGAAAAAAACTCTAGATACCATTTTAGAGATTTAAGAGTATGGGCCTTTGGAGCTGTAGGTCTTGGAGAAATACAGCGGCTTAGGCCTCTCCAGCACCATCTGCACATCTAGGGAAGATAATCAGCCTGGACAGGTCCATTGCCATGACTCTGGCGGCGCATCAGGCTTTTGCGCTTCGGGGATTCGCAATCCTCTTGGTTGATTGTGAGGAACAGAAGGCCCGACCGGCCCACAGTGGTGTCTAGGGAGTATGCTGAAGCCTCTGCCTTCCAGCGCCACCTAGTGGTAGTGATATTAATTCCATCTGCACTGAAGATGGGAAGTATGGTATCTCTGACAACTGCTGGGCACAGCACATCCTTGGGCCTTGTCAGGTCTCTCTCATGATCTTCCCTACTACTGTTTGCTCACTCACCAGCCGCCAAGAACGGTGACAAATCTGTAACCAATCTTTTGAGCACCTTCCGGTCGAATGCATTTCCTTTTTTTGAAGAAGAAAGTGAGGTTTAAAAACAGTCTGGATCAGCAATAGAGGACTGGTCGATGTTTTTATATCGTGTTAAATACTCAGGCGGTCGATTCCTTCCAGTTCGGTAAGAGACGAAATTGCAACATTCATGAGAGAGACTGGCTGGCGTTTGGCTTTCACTCCATGGAAAGTGCTTGGGAAACAACTGGTTGTGTAAAAATTCTACTTATTAAAGTGTACGGAAAAGAATGCCACTTAGTTTCTAAGGTGGTTTATCTTCTCCACCCCTTTATTCTCTTCAATCAAACTAAAGACAAGGCCCTCCTGTGATAAATAGCAAAAATGTGGTGTTGGTTTCACAGACTTCTTTTTCCTCAACGAGGCTTGGGTATTCAATCGCCTTTATCTCCCATTGACGTAACTGAATGTGATCTAATTTGTGCTCTTCTAAACTAGAATATATTTGCAGGAAGAGCCAGCTACATGCTTCCAACATTTAGTGCACAGCCTAACAAACTGAAGGAATAGATGCCCATAAGCCTAAATAAGGGTCCATATCATTAATACGGGTACAGGTAAATTAAAATGTGTGTGGGTGTGCAGAGACTAATGATCCTAGGGAATATACTTCTAATTCTAATGTTTCTGTAATCAGAACACCTATCTACTGCTTATTACATTTACCATTGATAACTGTAGTGGATTTTTAACTGGTGGTCACCTTATTACAAACAACTGAATTGAATTATGGTGGTGCTGGGTGCAGGAGGCCCACCTGAGGTTGCTGCCAGCAGCGTAAAGGCAGACAGGAGTTGTTGTCAGGGATGCTGTTTAGAGAAACTGTTGGAAACTCCTAGTTCTCTTGGGCTGTTCTGATAGAGGACCCTGTCATGCTGGCTTTCCCAATGAACTTTGGAGAAGCTTAGGTCCTCATCTTAAGCATTGCTTCCCGTCTCCTGAGGGGAAGATGGTGCACTGTGCAGCCTTGTGGAGAAGCTTGTTACTAATGGTTTTCTCATCACTGGAGGAACTCAGGACCCCACTGTTACTGCGAATGACTGTGGTACTTTTAAGGGAGTCCTGGTGCTTACCTTGAGCAATACTTTCTAGCTCCAGGTCAGATCCTTCAGCTTGATAACAGAGTTCCTAGTTTCATCCCACTGGCATAGAATTCCTAGTTTCCACCACTAACCTTTGGGCCTTTCCAGCACAGATCCATGAAGCAGACCTGCATGAGACTTTGTTGTGGGCTCTAGGCCTCCAGATGAACTTGTGGGAAGCAGTGTTATGAGCTCTAGGTATTCAGCTAGACTCATGCAGGCTATTAGGATCTAGGCCCTCAGCTGGAGTCTTTAGTGTTTATGTGTGTGGACAGATCTCCTACATTTCTTGTGTATGACTCATGGGTGATTCATTATAAAATACTCTTATAAAATATGTTTTGTATTATATTGTTCCCCTTGCAAAAAACCCAAATCATGAGAGTAGCATTGACTTAGTATGCAACTATTAAAAGCAGTTAAAACTCAATCGCACATAGTAGAATAAATGCCACCTGCAATTATAAGAAGCTGAATGTGAGTTCAAACAGAAGTCAGAAAGACTTAAGAATTACATACTGTGATTGCACATGTTCATGAAAGAGAGTGTGTGGTTGAGAGTCAGGTGAAGGACTTTTCTACATGGCATCTTCATAGAGAAGTCCAGAGTCATTTCTTCTGTGCCTTTCATTCAGGAATAAAACTTTTGAGTCTTAGCTATGACTATAATATATATATATATATATATATATATATATATTCAAAACTTCATAGAATTGTTTTCATTGCAATCTCTACCTATATGTATTCCTAAGACATAATACTGTCTTTTTGTCTTATACAGACTCCCTGAATATTTACACTTAAGCAGCTCTCCTACCTGTGGATTTTGTTGTTGTTTTCAAGTATAAATCTGCTAAGCTCTCATACATCCATTGCCCCTGTGATTTCATGGTCATCTTTAAAAATAGCTACTATTCTTTTCTGTCTTTATTCATATTTTGTCTGAACCTTCTCATTCATAATAAAGATTAGTCACTTTGGATATACAAAATCATGGGTCCAGCCTAACAGCAGTTGGCTAATTTACAAATTAAATTATTGTTCATATAGAGCACCAGGAAAGAACACAAAAGCATACAGAACAGAGTGCACCTAGAGTCCTATGGCAAGAGACATGTTCAGTAGCCCTCATTGCTGACACTGTGCACGAGGTGAGTGTGACCTTAATCTCAAAGGACAGGAGGCTAAGCCACTCACTTGCAGGGCAGGAAATAACCAGGCATAAAGAACCATCTCTGATCCTCTGCCACCTATTTTAGGCTTATCCATAAAACCTATGGAAGCAAAGAGAAGAGAAAATTGCACTAGTTTCTAATAATAGCCAAGAGAGCTGCTTAAGTGTAAATATTCAGGGAGTCTGTGATAAGACAAAAAGACAGTATTGTGTCTTAGGAATACATGTATGGAAAATGTTGTTAATTTTCCTTTTTCATAGCAGAGCAATCAAGCCACAGCATGTGTACCCAGCCTCATGTGGGAAAGGATGAGCTGGTAAATGATAGCAACATGGAATGAATAGATTCTTGCTTGGAAGCCTGGTGATGGCTGACAGAAGCTGTCATTTTCCTGTGGGTCTAAGGAGTTAATGTTTTCTAGCATGATTTTCCTAAAGAATCAAATCACTCCCAGAAAAATGCCACTTAAACAGGAAAAATAAAAGGAAGCAAGAAAGGGATTGACAAAAAGCAGGCCTGAATGCATAATGAATGCTTTCCCACTCATTGATAGACAACCCTTAAAACAAAGCATTGTTGTGTGAAATGTTCTAGAGAAAGGAACTCAAGAGTGTATCAAATGAGTTATTGGAAAAGCATTTTTTTAAATCTGCCAGAAATGTACCAGGCTATTATTGCATCTTATAAATTATTTATTATTCTTAGATATGTCATAAAGTCCAACACAAATAAAAGAAAAATGCTGACAAGACAGAAATAGCACTGTGAGCGTCGAGATAGTTTCTCAAAGCTGCGCAGAAAAGTCCCGAGAACCTCTGCCCCCTGCCAGCCACATTTCCACCACTTACATGGTTTGCTTCTCTATAGTTGAAGGTGTCAGCACTTTATTTTCCCATTTTACTTTGCAAATTAAGAAAACAAAAACTCTGCCTATGTGTGAGTGTGTGAGAGCGAGAGACTTAATGATGAAGAATTAAGTAAAACATAACACAGAAGTTCAGTTTTAAAAAAGCATCTATTAATAGCATGGCCCAGTTCATGTGAGCTCTGCAGATCTTACTGCTGCTTGTGGAGCCTTAGCTGAGAATCTTACTTGATGACATGCTGAACTCCTGCTGGACCTTCATTCTTTTTTATTTTCCACAACAAAACGGTCCTTTATTTATACTTTTGCAGAGTTAGTAACACCTGACACAAGGTCACCTGGAGACTAACAGCTGACTTTAACCAGACAGGATGTTTATCTCAGGACTGAGGTAGCCTTGTGCTGATAACTCACTACTATTATGGACTACTGGACTATATTGGGTTATTTTGCTGAATTCAAGAACCTACAATCTTTGGAGTGACTTCCAGTATGAAAAGGTCCTTTAAAGACTTCTACAAATAGAGCTTCTCTGACTGCAGTGGAACACTCATCTCTGACAAAACAAAGAAAAAAAGAGGATATAATGGGAGCCACAGAAGCGAGGAAATTGATCAAATGTGTGTAGTCAGGACTGGACCGTCATTCTCATGATGCCATGCTAATGAAATACCATAGAAATAACTTCACATGAACAGTCTGAATATAACATATTTTTTCTCCTTATTCATGTTCAAGGGCCTTATGAAAATGACAAGTTTAAGTAAAAGCAAACTTTTCATCTGACTAGTCACATGACAGTATACTATCTTTCATCTCTTGCTTTATTGTTTGCTATAGCTATGATGTAAATTTTTATAATTATACTGTATAGCACTGTATTGCAGTGTTTTGGTTACTTTTTTCTCATTGCTGGAACAAAATACCAACACCCAAAATTAAGGAAGGAAAGGTTTATTTAGCTCAGAGCTTGTGGAGGTTTCAAACAGTACATACTTGGATGGCTCCTAAGCAGGGTGGCTCATGGCAGAGGGCCACCATTCATGGCAACAGAAATTGCAAAAAGCAAACAGTAGGGGCTGTGGCAGCTAGAAAGGCTTTCTCCTGTCCTTATATTGTATTTAGGCTATCAACTCCAGGGTGGGTGTCACACTCACAACCATGTCCCAGCATTAGATCAAGAATTAATCACTGACTGCCCCAATGACTGCATGAGGCTTTGCGGGGACAACTAGGCAGAGGCCGTAGCGTGTAATTTTATGTTTTGTTATAGATTACAGAACTCCATGTACGAGGTAAACAAATGAAAACAAAGCCATCTAGCTGAAGTTTCTTATGGCCATTTGCTTATTCTGAATTTTGTTATGTACACAATATACATTTCATCATTTAACAACCAATTCCTCTACTATCCTAGCTGCAGGAACATACCTTGGTTGTTAACAAGAACATACCTTGGTTGTTATACTTAGTTCGGGTTCTCAAAGCACATTTTTCTCCTTCATGATCTTAGCAAAAAAAAAAAAAAAAGTGAAACTAGATTCCAAGTTTTATAAGATTTTAGAATCTTATAAAACCTGCTTTGTGGATTTTAGAATCTCCCCATGCTATGTGACTTTCAAATGCTTCGTAAATGCCACATGATTTTTAGGAAGGTATGTGTGGAGTAGAGTGTGAGAAGAGGTCTTCTCCTACATCTGAGGGCTTAGAAAAACATAGGGCACTGAATATTATACCACTCTCTCTTATCTTTTTCTAGTTCAGGGATTTATGGGCAGCCACATCTCTATTCTTTTGTAAGTGGGAAATGATCTGTCTTATCTATTTGCCATTTAACTCTTATTCATGAGGCAAGCAAATGGAAGAACCAAATGCCTACTGTAGATTCTGGTGTAGATCAAAGGTTTCCTGCTTTGATTTTCTTAATCTTATACCTGAATAAAGTCACATTTCATGCATATTTTTTCAAAAACATTCTTTTTTTGTTTATTTCTTCTTTGTATTTTATTTATTTGTATTTTAGGGAAAGGTCTCCAGGGTGTTCGGGGTCTCACTACTAGATCAGACTTTAGTGATCTGCCTGGATACAACCTCCCAGGAGCTGGGTTTACAGGTGTGTGCTGCCACACCCAGTTCAACTGCAGTCTCAGCACCTTGGGGACAGGACTGGCACAGCAGGGCCAGGATCAACACCCTGGCCCCTGCACCTGCTTCAAGGTGCTTTTTTTTTTTTCTTGTTTCATTATTTATTCTTTCCTTCCTCCTCCCCAAAGCAGCAATGAACAAAACAAAGATTTCAGTCTAATTGTTCAGCCCTCAGATTTCTTTTTTTTTTTTTTTTAGTAAAATATTCCAGCACAGTTCAGCAGTCCACAATAGTAGTAGGTTATCCACAGAAGTTGTTGACTTGAGCCATTCACAGCTCAGTATATTAATATGGCTTTACTTTACATACCTCTATTTTTATACTTTCCTGATGGATGGTAAAAACTGAGTTAAAGCAAGACCTATATAATAAGAAATGTAACTTTCATATCAGATAAGGTCAGTCAGGGACCCACAGGGTTCATCTTGCAACCCTGTACCTCACTTTGTAGATCCTTTGTCAGTGTCAGCCATATGGATGAGTCAAGACCATGGCTTGACCAATTTGCTCTCTGTAGAAGCCTGAGAGAAAGTTTTCTCTCCATATGACTCTCCTTAGGCACACTATACATCATCAGTCCCATTCCTCTGTGGCCCAATAATCTCCTAGATCAGAAAATTTGGAGCACAGCTGAATTACATGATGTTACAGGACAATTTCTATGTTCTGAATCTTCACTGACCTTGAAAGGCTAGGGTTAAAATGTTGGCTGACTTTGCAGCCTTTATTTTTCTCCAAATTTTGATCTGCAAACTTAGGTTGTTAACCCTGCAGAACAGAAGCCTATTATTACCCTGCAACATATACAGTTCAGTTTACCCACACTATTTGTCTAAATATCAGACATCATAGGCATAACATGGAACATATATTTTCCATCAAGTATTGAGATATTAAACTCCAAATCATTATAGAATATGAAGAAAAAATTTTAAAACTAAGAATTAACACTTACATATATTTACATAGATATTTAGTAATCTATCCATATAGAGTATTGTAGCAGGACAGTCTTGTGACATTTTTAGTCTTATTTTTCATTTATTACCCTTTCAAAAAATTTTATTTGAAAGACAGGATAATAATAGTTGGTATGTCATGAAAAGAAATACAGATTTAGAAGACAAGAATGGCAGGCATTGGGAGTGTGACCCTTTTATTATACTTTGTTAAATTCAGGGCAGTTGCTAGGTTCAGAGGTATCAGCATATATAGTTAGTAAGAGTGATAATCCTACCACTTAACTGCTAGTCTCAAAAATCTGCTGATGTTTCTCAAGATCATTGTCTTACCCATCTAGTGCATATAAATGAATGGTTTTGCCCCTGTCCTGTTTCCCAGCTTTTCTCTTGCCCTCTCCTCATTGTCCAGTACTTAAGTTCTCACTTTCCTTTTAATTGTATTATACCTTTCTATTTGTAATTCTGCTTTTGAGTTATACTAGGGAGACTATATGCTATTTGCAAATGTGGGTCTGCTATATTTTGCTTATAAATATATCTTCAATTGGCATCCACTCCACTGAAACATGAAGGCGTCAAGGTTATCATTCTTTATAGCTGAGTAATACTCCACTATATAAAAATACTACATCTTTTTCAAACATTCATCATGTGATGGCCATCTTGGTTGTTTCCAAGATTTTGCTATCACAAGTTGTGCTGCTATAAACATAGCACACATATATAGTTATGATATGAAGTTTTCAGTTCCTTCGGGAAAATTCCCAGTAGGGGGATAGGTGGATTGAATGGGATTTCCAGTCCTAATTGTGTGAGGAGTCTCGACACTGATCTGTGTAATGGTTGAACTAGTCTACATTCCCACCAGCAGTAGAGAAGGGTTTCCTTTTCCCCACAGCCTCTGCAACATTTGTTTTTTGATTTCTTTATGATAGCCATTCTTTCTGGGGTGAGATGGTATCTCGGTGTTGTTTTCATTTGCATTTCATGGATGACTAGTGATGTGGAGCATTTTTCAGTTATATCTATTCGCTTCTTTAATTTCATCCTCTGAGAAGTATGTGTTCATCTCAGATGCCCAATTTTGGATTGGGTCTTTAGATTTAGGGGCCCTAATTTTTTTAGTGCTTTATTAATTCTAGAAAGCAGATCTTTGTCTGAGTGCTTATGAGTAAGGATTTTTTCAAAATTTGTGGGTTTTACTTTCACTTTGTTGGTAATTTATTTTGACGTGAAAAACTTCTCAATAAGTGGTTCTCTCAGTTGTTAATTCTTTCAAGTATTACCCATGTGCATTGATTTTGTTCATGAATTCTGCCTACCCCTATGTCTTCAAGAGTTCCTCCTACCATCCCGTCCATGACAATGAGTGTTCCTGTTTTAATGTTTAGATCTTTAATTCATTTTAACTTTATCTTAGTGCATGGTGATATTTCTGGATCAAGTTTTAGTTTTTGGCTTGTAGACAGCCAGTTTTTCCAGCACCAATTGCTAAAGAGGCTATTTTTCTTCCAGTGATTGTTTGGTCCCTTTGTCAAAGATCAATTGCCTAAATGTGTTTGTAGAGGCCTCTGCATCTTCTAATCTATTGACTGCCAGGTCTATTTTGTGGCCAATACTGTGCTGATTTTATCACAGTAGCTTTGTAGTATAATTTCAAGTCAGGAATTTTAATGCCTCCTGCTTTGTCTTTGTTGGCCAGGATTGCCTTTGCTATACTAATCTTTTCTGGTTCCAAATAAATTTTAGGAATGATATCTCTAGGTCTGGGAGGTATATTGGTGGGAGTTTGATAGGGATTGCATTAAATCTGTGCAACAATTTTGGGAGTGTAGCCATCTTCATGATGTTGGTTCTTTCTATCCAGGGGCAAGGTGTGTCATTCCATTTTCCGAAATCCTCTACTATCTCTTTTCTGAGAGTGCTATAATTTTCTGTGAAAGGATCTTTAACTTCTTTACTTAGATGAATTCCAAAGCATTTCATTTTCTGCAATGCTATTGTAAACTGTATTCTTTATCTAATTTCCCTCTCTGTGTTTGTTATCTGTGTAGAGGAATGCTATTGACTTTTGGCTATTGACTTTGTATCCTGCTATGCTACTGAAATTGTGTGTCAGTTCTAATAGCTTCTTGGTGGAGTTTTTTGGGCCTTCCAAGTAAAGTATCATGTCATCTGAAAATAGTGTTAATTTAACTTCTTTATCTATTCAAATTCCTTTTGTTTCTCTTCTTCTCTAATGGATCTAGCTAATGATTTCAGAACTATATTTAATAGGAGGGGTGATAGAGGACATCCTTGTCTTGTACTGGATCTGAGAGTAAAAGATTTCGTATTTTCCCCATTTAGAATTGTATTAGCCATTGGGTTGCATAGACAGCTTTTATCAGATTGAAGTAGGGGCCTTCTATTCCAATTTTCTATATGATTTTGAACATGAATGAGTGTTGGACTTTGTCAAAAGCCTTTTTTGCATCAATTCATAGGATCATGTAGTTTTTAGATTTCAGTCTGTTAATATAGTGTATTATATTTACAGATTTTCAAATATTGAACCTTGCATCCCTGGGATGAATCCTGCTTGGTCAGGGTGTATGATCTTCTTGATGATTTGCTGTATTCTATTTGCTATGATTTTATTAGGGATTTTTGCATCTATGTTCATGAGGGAGATTGGGATGTAGTTCTCTTTTTTAGCTGTGTCTTTCACTGGTTTTGGAATCAGTATAATACTTGTTTCCAAGAATTATTTTGGGAGAACTGTTTCATTTTCAATTTCATTGAAGAATTTGTGTAATGTAGGGATTATATCTTCTGCAAATTTCTTGTAGAATTCAACTGTGAATCCATCAGGACATGGACTTTTCTTTGCTGGTGGGCTTTTTATTACATTTTGTATTTCATTGGCTGTTATTGGCTTATTGAGAGTTGTTATATCTTCTTGGTTCAGTTTTGGTAATTTGTACCTTTCAAGGAATCTGTCCATTTCGTCTGTGTCTTCTATTCTGTGAGCATATAGGTTCTCAAAGTAGCTATTGATAATCTTCTGAATTTCCCCTGCATGTCAGGTAATTACACCCTATTCATTCCTTATTGTTTGTGTTTGAATTTTTTCTTTCCTCTTTTTGATGAGGTTAGGTACTGGCTTATCAATTTTATTTAGTCTTTCAAAGAACCAGCTTTTTGATTCATCGATTCTTTAAACTGTTTCTTTCATCTCAATTCAATTAATTTCTGCTCTAATATTTATGATTTCTTCCGATTTTGGGGCTTTGGTTGGTTTTCTCTTCCTTTTCTAGATGTCAGAGCTGCAACAATATGGTATTTAGTTGTTCCTGTTCTGTTTTCCTAATGTGTGAGTTCATACCTACAAATTTCCCATGGAGAACTGCTTTCAGGACATCCCATGAATTCTGATATGTTGTGTTTGAATTTTCATTCAGTTGTAGATATTGTTGAATTTCTTGGGGTTTTTTTGCAAATGCAATATTTATCTTTTATTTTATATATTGTATATACATATACAACTGTATGATAATGCCTTATTTCAGAATGTATCTGACATTAACATTTCATCCATAAAATTCCATTCTCAGTTCATAGTACTTGTGTATTTGAAAATAGATTTAGTTTCAGTTTTATGAATATGTCTTTTTTAATTAATTATTTATTTATTCATTTTTTATTTTATTGAAGTAGAAATATCAATGAGACAGTTTTAAGACACCTTAACAGGATGGATTCGATAAATTAATACATTGCAAACTGTTTTCATAATGTTTCGGTATCATACAAGGTGCATACCTGATATTATGCTTACAGACATTATTATAGCATATGTCTCTTATCAGTAAATTAAGAGAGTGTAGCTGTTTATGTATCTTAGTTTTTATACCTGAATTATATCAAAGATTCAATAATTAATACTTTCTACCTTCTTATTTTCCTAGTGGTTGTCCATAGTACTAGAAGCCGACATAATATCCTGTCCAACCACCATTAGTGCAAATCTTGCCTCTCATAGAATTATATAGAAGCACAGCGTTATCTATCCTAACTGTACTGTCCATGCACACACATCATGATTCTTCCTTTCTATATCCCTTCCTTTGTCTACACCTGTCAAAGATGGGCACTCCACTGTCACTCAACTAATTTAGGTGCCTGAACTCAATGACACAATCCAACACAGTCCAGCATTCCACAACAATAGTGAGTTATCTGAAGAAGTTGTTGACCATATCCATTTACAGTTCAACTTACTATTATGGCCCCGCGTTGTATACCTCATTTTTATACTTTTCTGCTGGATGGTTAAGACCTAGATAGAGCAAGACCTATATACCAAAACATGTAAATTTTGTTTCGTATGAGGTCAGCGAAGTTCCCTCGGGGTTTATCTTGTAATCCTTTACCTTATTCTGTAGATCCTTTGTCTGTGTCATCCATGTGGATGAATCACGGCCAATGCTTGTCCAATTTGCTCTCTGTGAGAACCTCAGATAAAGCTTTCTCTCCATATGATTCTCCCCAGGCACACTATAGAACTTCGATCTCTTTCCTCTGTGGCTCCATAATCTCCTTGATCAGAAAATTTAGGGCTCAACTGAGTTTCATGATGTTGGAGTACAGGTTCTCTATGTCCTGAGTCTTTGCTGACCTTGAAAGGCCAAAATGTTGGCTGGCCTTGTGGCTCTTCTATTTCTCCAATTTTGATCTCTGAACTTAGGTTGTTAACCATCCAGAAGAAAAGCTGATTAGAATTTCTTGTTTAATTTCATCTGTAACCCACTGATTGCTGAGTAGGGTGTTGTTTAATTACTATGTGTTTATGGGGTTTTTCTGATTTGTCGTTTCTTTCCAGTTTCATTGCACTGTGGTCAGATAATATGCATGGGATAATTTTTCTCTTTTTTCACTTTTTCTTTTTTTATTGAAGAACAAATAGCAATGAGACAGTTTCAAGACAAATTATCAGGACAGATTCAATAAATCAATACATTGCAAAATGTTTTCATAATGCTTCAGTGTCGTACAAGATGCATACATGATACTATACCTACAGGCATTATTATAGCAGATGTCTCTAATCAGTGAATGAATAGAGTGCCACTATACACCTATATTATTTCTCTACAGCTGATTTACATCACAGATTTGACAATTAACACCCTCTACATTGTAATCTCCCCAGTGTCTGTCCATATTACTAGAAGCCAACATAATATCTTATCCAACCACTATTAGTGCAAATCTTGCTTCTCCTAGAATTATGCAGAAGCACATCACATTTATCCTAACTGTACTGCTTATACACACACATGGGATAATTTCTGTTTTCCTGCCTATACTTAAGCGTGACCTGTGGACTAGTATATGGTCTGTTTTAGAAAACAACCCTTGTGCAGCTGAAAAACTGGCTATTCACCTGTGGTTGGGTGAAACACTCTACATGTCCACCAGGTTCATTTGTTCCAGGCTCTGTTTCAGTTCTACAACCTCTTTGCTGATTTTTTGTCTGGTGGACCTATCTTTCTGGGATAAGGGAAAGGTTAGGTCTCCTGTTAAGACTGTGGTATTAGAGATTATATTTTTCATGTCCATTGAGCTTTGTTTAACATAGTTGGGTGCTCCTGTGTTTGCTGCATACATTTTTATGTGTGTTACCTCTTCTTGTTGAAATCTTCCCCTAACCAGTATATAGTGGCTTTCTTTATTTCATTTAATCATTGTTTGTTTGAAGTTGAGACTGTCTGAGAACAAGACTGCTACCTCTGCTTTTTTTCCGAGGTGCTGGGGCATGAAGTATTGTTTTCCATCCTTTGACTTGAAGCCTATGAATTTCTTTATGAGTCAACTGTGTTTCTTGTATACAGCATATTGTTGGATCCACTGTGCCAGTCTATTTCTCTTAATTGTTAAATTGAGTCCATTTACATTGATGGTTATAATTGAGATGTGTTGACTAATGATTGACATGTTACTTAGTTGTTGTTGTTTACTCCTTTTTTCCCCTCTGTTTAATTGTTTGCTCTTTTGTGTGGATTCTTTCTGTTCTTGTTGGTCGAGATCTGATCATTTTTGGTCCCTCTGTGTAGGGTTGACTTTGTCATCATGAAATTCTTTAGTTGTTTTTTCTCATGGAAGTATTTCACTTCACCCTCAAACTTGAAAGAGAGTTTTGCAGGGTATAGTAGTCTGGGCTGGAATTTGTTTTTATAGAAGACTTGTAGTACTCTGTTGCATGTTATTCTTGCCTTCGCGGTTTGTAATTCTGATGGGTTTTCCTTTGAACATGACCTGCTTCTTTTCTCTACTGGCTTTCAGTATATTCTTCTTGTGCTGGATTTCTGAGATCTTGACTATTATATGTCGTGGTGTGTTTTTAATTGCGTTGAAGTTATTTCACATTCTGTATGCTTTGGTTACCTGAATGTCCGATTGCTTCCTCATATTTGGAAATTTTTCTGCTATTATTTCTGCCCACATTCTTTTTATATTATCTGTATTGACTCTTTCTCACTGTTGCCTATTAGTCTCACATTGTTCATTTTGGCATCATCTTGCATGTGATGAATTATTTTTTCCTGCATCCTCCTTGTTTTTAAGAGATCTTTTCTTACCTTTTCACTAGCTGCACTAGCATCTTCAAGATCTGAAACTCTGTCTTCCCTTTCACTCAAATGGTTTTGTAGGCTTGTGTTTGACATTTAATTTCCTCTATATCTCTTTGACTCTGCTTTATACTATCTATTTCTTTCCTGTATTTCTCATCCAAGTAATCCAGCAATTTTCTAATCTCCTCTATTTTTTATGAATGTCTTCTTTAGAAGCAGTTATTAATTCTTTTACTGCAGAGATTTTTCTGGTTGGTTTTCCTCCATATTTTTCAACATTTGATTCTTTATTTCAGATGCTATGAATTCAGCGATTTCTTTTTTTATTTCAGAAATAAATTCTGCTCTGAGTTCTTCTATACCTTTCTCCTGTTGCTTATTTCCTTCTGATGCTATTAATTCATATAATTCAGCTGAGTTAGTGTCCTAAGCACTTGATCTGGATGGGCATTGGGTTTCCCCCATATTTTTCTGTATTTGCTTCTTTATTTCAGATACTATGAATTCAGATATTTCTTTTTTTATTCCAGAAATAAATTCTTCTCTGTGTTCCTCTATAGCTTTCTGCTAATTTTTTAAGACCAACACTTTTAATTCATACGTTTCAGCTGAACTACTGTCCTCTGCACTTGTTCCAGGTGGGCTCGAGGCCTGAGATTGCATTTGGCTCCTTGTTTTTATCTTTTCTTGTAGCTCTGACCTCTGACCTTTTGTGTAGGGTTTTAGTGAAGTTATAACCTTAGCACCATGAAATTCAAGTATTGATGTATCAAGTTCTAGCTCATGTATTTGTGCCTGGCTTTGTTCTGGCTGCTGTGCTCAGCTCCTTCCTGGTACTCTCTTTGGAGGTGAGCCTGTTGTGCTCCTTTGGCAAGATGATCTGCTCCTGAGTTAGCTACGTGGTTTTTGCTGCAGTGTTTCACCCCAGGCCTGTATTTCAGGCTTGGTCTGGCCCTGGAGGGATATGAGGGGGCACGAGAGCACAGAAGCTGTCCCACACACTCACTGGGCCTGGGCTTTGGTGGGTCTTCAGAGCTCCCAAAAGTGTTGTGGATGTTCTCACTCACAGGGCATGCTGTGCTGGGTCTGGAGCGGTGGGGCAGGACTGGAAAATGCTGGGAAAGGTCTCTTTTGCACAGCAAGCCTGAAAGTTCTCACTCACAGGGCGGGCTGTGCCAAGTCCAGAGCAGAGGGGCTCAGAAACATTCTTATATATACTTATAAAAATAGCACTGTAATGTTGAGATGAGATAAAGTAAAATTCAGGTGGTCTAATACTGAGGAGTGTTGAGGCACTGAAGGAGAAGGGAATGGAAAAGGAGAAAAAGAAAACAGAAGAGAAATATGGAAATGAAGCTTTTCTAAATAAGGAGAAGAATTGAAGGAAGGGGAGAGGAGGGGGAAAAAACCCAGTATACACCATGTACAGGTACACAGTCCCTAAGATGAATATTAGTATGTTTATCTAAAATGTACCAATAAAATTCTTTTGAAATGGGCTCCTACTACACTGTTCAAGTTTGCCTTGAGCTCACTTTGTAACCCAGGATGGCCTCCAATTCACAATGATCCTCCAACCTCAGTCTCCTAAGTGCTGTGACTACAGGTGTGCACCACCTCCTGGGGTTAGAATAATTTTTTTAAGGAACTTCATTTCTAAGTGGTGTAAGGGCTCAAAATCTTGAGTAGAAGTACTTTTGCACAGTATCTCTTTCTGTCTTTTTAAAAATGAAGTTTTAACATTAAAACTTTTCTCTTGCGGAAAATACTTCAGGGCTTGACTCTTGTAAGAATTTTAACTGTAAAGTATACATGTATGTCGTACCTATTTGTGAAAATGGCAATCAAAGCTGCTATTTCTTTTTATTTAATTATTCTTTTAAGTATACATACTAGTGGTATTTTTGAACTAGATCTCAGATATTTATATTATTGGTGAAATAATTGATTGATACACATACTTTAAAGCTAGTAGATCTTAATTGTGGGCAAGTCTTACATGGTGATTACATTACATTGGCAGCCTGAATCAATTATTTCAAGTACTCCTTAATGACAAAAATATCATTCAATCTAGTGTAAAATTTTATAGTCATAAATGTCAGGCCTAACTGTGAGTTTTGTTTTACGCTATAAGTACATTTATGATAATTTTTCAAGCTGTCAACACAGTATATGAACTTTTGTGAGCTATAAATTTTACAGTTAAGATTTACATGTTATTACATGATTTTTATATGAATGATACATTATTTGAACTCTTGAATGTTGGTAGTTTATTACAATTGTACTATAAATTTTACATTATTCCTAAAAGAACTTTTATTTTAAAAATTAAAATAGCTTTAATCAGATATTATTTTTTACAAATAAAAATAGAATTGTGTAAAAACAAAAAAAGGAACTGTCGAAGAAATGCAGATACAAGGTGGAACACAGTAGAAGGCTAATTTGGCCATGAAAGTCTTGAAAAAGAGCAAAATATTTCAACATTATACTTTTTACATTTTATCACTTTCAGAATATTAGAAAGAGTGTACAGCATAAGGGGAGTGCTGCAAGGTTGATGAGGAAACGTTTCTGGGACCAGGACACTGGGTAAATGTGTCCCTCGAAACTATAATTTGTATTGTGTTACATTTAGCACATCTGACTGGGGCCACTTAAAATTTTCTTATATGTCCTTTGGGATCAGGGCTTGATTCTTCCTCTGTCTCATGTCTCATTGTCTGTTAGTACCTATGACTCCTAACTTTATAACATCTCCTTCTCTTTTCAGTCCCCAAACTTGAAGGTTCACACAGAGGCTCTTTAAATGCTTCCCAGATTTCTATCTTCAGTAAGGAATTCTGAGTATTTATTGTCCACAAACAATAGCTCCACTGCATCATCCTCTGGGTCACCATCTTCACCCAGCTAAGGGGCCCCTTAAGTAGAGAACAGCATTGCTCCACCTCACCACAAGTCCCTCCTTAAGCCAGAGTTGCATCCTTCATTGCTTTTTATTGAGAAGGTACCTAGAAGCTGGCTTCCCATCCTTCTTTCTAAGGGTTAGGTCCAAGAACTTCTTCTTTGTGCTTTCCAAACAGAACACTTCTTGGGGCAATTTTATGTCCACTGCCTTCCCTACATCATTTTACTTCATAATGATCTCCTTCCCTCGGTGCCTCCCATATCTTCCACTTAGTTGTTTCTTGCCATTTACTGCCTTACAATTACTTGGCAAGCTGATACAGCAGTTTATCTAGGTGGTTGTGGGGAAATGACATCGTCTTTCAAGTCTTCTGTGGCTCTACCATAGGTGTCAAAGGAATGTACCAACACATGGTTGGAAGGTCTTCAGATAACACACACCAAGCATTTAGCACTGCGATCAGTTCCTAATGGCGACTGCTATTGATATCTAGAAAGTGTGTATATTGTTCCTACTCACTGAAAGAAGTTAGTTGAGTCACAACTACAACAAGGCATGAGACAAGAAAAGCAACAAAGTAGTAGATTTCTGGATAGAATTCTTATCTATAAAACGCAGGTCTCTTCCATTAGTTTTGAAAAGTGTGGTCAATAACAGGCAGAATGAGGCATATGAGGGTCCATGGCAGAGAAACACTTGGGAAAGATCATGTTCCTATTGGAATGCTCAAGGGCTTCTGGAGAGAAATCATAGCAGTGAAGCATCTTAAGAGGAGACACTCAAGGACCAACAGCAACTTAATTTCCTATGAGATGGGGATGTCTTTGTGGGATCCCAGTAGAATTTCAGTAGCTAATTTGGTGAGCTGATCATTTCTAATGTTTCTATTTCCTATCACTATTTTGTATTATTTAAAATATCTTAAAAGGAATGTGATAAAAACCAAAAATTTTAAAAAATGGTGAGCATTGGTTTGGAAGTGAAAGTGAAAGACTCAGGGCAGAAGGGGTTTCCTTTGGCTGTTGTAAACTGGAGACATTTGTAGATTGAAGATCCTGAGTGGCACTAAGGGTTCGCTATGGCTGGTGGGTGTAAACCTCGAAGACGACCATCTAGAATGGGCTTTTTCTCAAAGCAGTAGGTTTGTTATTAAAATGTTGCTACTAATGAGAATTTTTTTCCCACACAACCCTAATGTCATTAACTACTAAGAAAAAAGAACTGAGAATGAATGCTTCTTGAGATTGGTTACCACTTATACATGGAAACACAAGTGAAAACTCACTCTTGAGTCAAGACTTAAACTCAGCTCTGTTTAGCTGCAAAATTCTGAAATGATAAATTTAAAGAAAATCATAACAGTATTGATACTTAAGAATCAAATCAATTTTAATGTTCATATAACGGTCATACACATACTTGTAAAAATGGTGATCAAGGGCCAGCCAGATAGCTCAGCAGATTAAAGCACCTGGTTAGGCAGATGCAGGGGCCAGGGTTCGATCCCCAGTGTGCCGTGCTGGCTCTGACCCCTGGGCATGATGAGACAGTAATTGAGACTGGAGATGGAGGTGCGTGCCTATGATCCCAGTGTTAGGGAGGCAGAAAATAGGAAGAACACTACGAGTCTGATCTGTGTAGTGAGATCCTGTACTAAATATATTTTTAAAAATAGTGATCATAACTTATTAAATATGTGATAGTGTGAGAATTTTAAAAACTGGAGATACAATGTCAATTAATATGAAAATAAAACCAGAATCTGAATGAAAGCTAAGTTGTGGCAATGTCTTCATCTTGCATCATAACCAGCCAACGGATACTGTCTTATTGTTGCTATTTATGAGCCCTGTGAAAATTGAGTCATTTGAAGTAAACTACAGATTCTTAAATATTTCATAATTGAATTTACAAAACATATAGGGAATGATAATGACAATACTTCAAAATATATGGAGTCTCATAAAAGCTGATATTTAATCACCTTTTTCTTTTCTTTTTTTTTTTTTTGTTTTCATAGCGTTATTTTTTTGTCTTTCAAGGTACATAATCACCTTTTTTCTTTTCTTTTTTTTTTTTTTTTGTGGTACTAGGGATCAAACTCAGGACCTTATGTGTGCCAGGTAAGTACTTATGCCACTGAGCTATCTCCCTGGCCCTTTAAAGTTGATATTTAAAAGGAAATTTATGCCACAGAATGATAGAAAAATCTTGGCAAAAGCAGTTCAAAAGAAAACAGAAATGGGAGTAAAGATATATACAGAAGCACAATAAAATGGTAGACAGCTATAAACAAAAGAAATTGCATCACTAGCAGCCTTATGGATGTTAATAAAATTGGAAATTATGTCTGAGATTGTCTGATATAAAATATTAGATATCTGGGCTCCTTAAAATTAGTTTTTGAGGTTCTGTGGGGAAACTCAGTGAAGAAGGTTTTCATATTTCAACATAATTAAAACGGAGGGTAAATTTTAACCTAATCTTGCCGATACCAGAGCTGATTTTCCTTTCAAATGAAAACTAAGAGGTATGCCATATGTGTTAGATATAGTAGATAAATAAAGAAGCACTTCAATACAAGTACAAAATTAAAAACCATAAAGACAGCAGCAAGAACTCTAAGGGGAGTAGGATTTTCTCTTTCCAAACTAAAATGCTAGCCTGCCCGTTTCCTGGATGTGTGTAGAAGAGGCAGGATCCTTTGCTCAGGCACAGAGAACTTAATGTATTTCACATTTCATCAGTTTTCTTCACATCCAAAGTTCTGCAGCAGAGGTGTGGAGTGATCCAATGAATGATGTGAACACAGTAGATACATGTCACATGTGAACACCCCAGAGTCACATCCCAAATGTTCCACAAAGGATTGTATGAAATATGTCTAACTTTTTTATTTGAAATGGAGACTCTATCTTTATTATACAGGGTAATAAAGATATCCGGTTTCTGCTCAGGGAGATGCTGTCTTTATTGTGTAAGGCTATACAAACATTCCTAAAAACACAACCCAAAACAGAGTTTGCATGTACCTCTGCTCACAATATGTGCTAATATGAGAAAAAAACATGGAAAATTGTCTTTGAACACAGACAGATGCTCTAGATTCTAGGCATTGATGTACAACTGTTCTGCATCTTACCTATAAAACTCTGTGTAGGAATTATTTTAAAATTCATGACTTTTCAAGCAATAGTATATAGCACAGCTAGTGGTATAGAAATGCAAGGGTTAATTATCTGGTAATTAAGGAGAAAAACCATTACTAGCAAGCTGACCTGAATAAAAATTATACACACAGAATATTGAGCAATAAAGGAAGTTCATGAAAACAGATAGCAAAGTTGCAAACTGATTATTTTAAAAAGTTCTAAATGAACATGTTGATGCAATGTATGATTATCTAGTAAGAAGTGAATTATATAATTTTTTGGCAGGTAACTCTTTAAACCATTTGGAATAAATTTTAACGTATGACACAACAGAGGTCTTCAAGTTTTTAAATATTATTTTTGAACCAGTATAGCAAATATCTAAACATAATTTATTATGTAGTTTATCTTTAATGTACTTAGGGAAGAATTTAGAAATTATAAGATAAGAACAAATAGCACAAGTTTCGAGGTTGTAAAATACATACGACAGATTTATTCTGTATCATTATTACTGCACATTCAAACATAGAATCATAGGCTATTTCAGAGGTTAAAACTAAGAGTCTGCCATAAGACTAACTGAAGTAAGACATGCAGCCTATCCCTAAGAAGTTGAATGATATGGGGCCTATTTGCTGCTTAACATTTCTATACCTCAGTTTTATTCATTGTAAAATGAGAGTCATAGCTATAAATACCTCTTGTTATAATTGTGAGTCAGTAATTACAAAGGGTTAACATTGCCCTGTCAGAGAAACATTCAAAAGGGTTAGTCATTATTATCATTTATGCTTTAATTATTACTCCGTTCCCTCAATGTCTCATATGTTTGAAATAACTGCACCATGGAGATGCTATAATCATAAGTGCTTCATCTACTGATAAGTTCTATAGGACATGGCAGTGGAGCGTTGGGGACTTGAACTGATAGGGTGTGTGCTCATTCCTGATTCCTCCCTTCATGTTCTGCTTCATGGCTTCTGTGAGTAGAGAGCCTTTTCTCTACCACACCTCTGTGTCCTAATCTTTCTGCCTGGTAGCCAGCCAGCTCTGGATTGAATGCAGTAGCCAATATAAACCTCTATTCCATTAAGCTGTGAGTGTTGGGTGTTTTGTCCCCATGCTGGGGAATTGACTGTGACAAATTCTGATGTAATGAGTAAGCTCATTGTTATGATTACATCTGGCCATATAACTCAGAAACCTTCTCAACTGGTTCAAACCAAACTTTTTGACTGGTTTAAGGGAGGAATTTAGAAAGTTGTGGAGATACAGTTTGGAAGGGAGTAAGAATTATATTAGGAACTGGACTAGATGCCATCCATGTTATATTCTTATAGGGAATTGGCTATATTTTTCTGTGCCCTAAGATTTTATATGAGGCTGAATTCAAATATGGCAGACTAATTAATCTGGGAAAGGAAACGTCCAAGCTGCCCAAAGTTCAGACTGTGGCATTCATACTGCTTGCTACTTTTAGTCAGGTCTGCAAAGAGAATCAGGTCCAAAAGCGAGCTTAAATCATTTGAAAAAAGTCACAGATTATTAGGAAAGGAAGATGTACAAATGGGGACATGGAAAGCTTTGTTGCTGAAAAGATTACCTTTGTAAAGAAGCTATGTACACTGCATAGGACAGTAGGAAAAATGGCTTGATGACATCTCAGAAATGAGCAAGACCTCACCCATCACAAACTCAAAGGTATAAAAGCATCAACCTTTTATTTGAAAAGAAAGGCCCTGAGCCACTTGCTTCAGAAGTATGTCTAGGGAAATGGTTCTCAGCAATCCACTTCACAGTGTGCCAAGGCACTTGGAAGCCACTGTTGCCATGGTGCAAGGGGTAGCTGCTTCTCAAGCTGAAAGGATACTCTAGTATCGTGCATACAGTTCCAGGTGCCAGGGCATGGAGAATGAAAGAGTTGTGGAGTTTTGGAGGCTTCCATTCAAGTTTCAAAGCAAGATCTGGTAAACCATTCGATGTGCCCCTGAAGGGGTAGCATGGGAGGCTGTGAGAGTGAAGCCAGGTGGAGACCCCAAATGATAATAAAAGCAGAGGACATGCCTGCAGAGGACAGCTGGAGGCAGTGGGCAGAGCCAACCCAGGACAGAAGCCATGCACCCTGTAACCAGCAAAGCAATAGAAGTGGGGCTATCTCCCAGCCTTTAAGAAGTCACAATTTAATAGGTTCTCCCAGGTGATGGATGTGCAGCTGCAGGATTTAGTGTTTGCCCTCATCCAGTTTCCAATGTTCCATTCCTTTCTGTGCCTCTTTTGGAATAGGAGTGTTTAATATATATCATTATATTTTGGAAATATTGAACTTTCTTTGTAATTCTTACAAGGGCTGATAGATAAGAGTTTTCCTTCAGTCTCAGAGGAGACTTTGAACTTGGACTTCTCAGTAAAGTTCTCTTAGGACAAAGAACTCCTAAGACATGGCGTCTCTTGCCAGGGATATAGCTCAACAATATTAGTGCCTATCTGCAATTACAAGGTCCTGAGTTCCATCCCCAGTACAAACAAATTAAAGATGAACTAAATGAACTTTGTGTAATGTCATGGATGTGGCCCTTTAGTACATCAGGGATGAGAATGAAGGCTTAAATCTAAAAAGTTGGCAAAACATGTGGCCACTTCAAGCTCAGTAGCTAGATGTGCTTTAGGGACTGGTTGGAGGTGGACATATGGGACTTGAACTGAAAGGATGTATTCTTGTCTCTGAATTCTCTGTTCATGCTCTGCTTTCTGGCTGCCGTGGGTCGAGCGCCTTTCTTTCGCAGTGTCACACTGCCATGACATTTCTGCTTAGTACCAGCCAATCATGGACTGAAACCAGAAACCAAAATAAATCTCTCCTCCTCTGTCATGAGTGTTGGGTATTTTGTTCAGGTATGAGAAAGTGATGAATACACTATCCTTTAATAGGGCATAAACAAATGAATGTAGATGGTGAAAGAAAGTATAACAATGCATCCAGGGACAAATTGTTCAGTTTTCATTTATGAGAATTGTATAAATATTTGATAAAGAGAAATTGCTGAGAAACATAAGCTAATACACAGACATACACACATTAAATGGAATGGAAACTATTATATTAGAATGCTTATTGCTGATATTTTAATAAATATCAAAACATCAGGTTTTCACTATCAGAATGCAAACATTAAAATATGTACAAGAACATGTTTGAAAGCTCTTACATGCCACATAAAATACAAAAGGACATCAATTTCTTGGAGGAAATATGTCAATATGAATCAAATCTACAAAGCTCTGTAGAAATCTAACCACTCTGAGATGACATAGATGAACAGGGGAGGAGGCTTGTTCAGAGCTACTCAGAACTGTAACTGAAGCACAGGTAATTAGAAGCAAAGTGAGGGACATGCACCTGAAACTACAATTGGGACAAAGGGGAGGGGCACGCACCCTGAAGCTAAAATCAGTCTGAGTTAAGAGACAACAAATGGGCCAACCAGCCCACCTGGCTACCAATGGGTCAGCAAATCGGGATGACTACCTGACACACTTGAAATGTTAAAAGAAGATGAAACAAGCAGGATGTACTAAAATAATGTGGCTAAATCATTGGGAATTGGGATATAAAGTTTCCTGTCTCTTCTACCTTCCTCCAAACAGAAGACATTACAGTACAGTAATAAATTCTGCCTGCACAAACTGCTCAACACTAAGGATTGACCAGCTTTCCCTTTCTTTCTTTCTTTCTTTCTTTCTTTCTTTCTTTCTTTCTTTCTTTCTTTCTTTCTTTCTTTCTTTCTTTCTCTTTCTTTCTTTCTTTCTTTCTTCCTTCCTTCCTTCCTTCCTTCCTTCCTTCCT
>PVKA01004200.1:0-12013 GCA_004027165.1 Ctenomys sociabilis
AAACTATTTTCATAATGTTTTGGTATCATAGAAAGTGCATACATGATATTATACTTACAGACATTATTATAGCATATGACTCTTAACAGTAAAGAAAGAAATGTAATTGTTTGTGTATCTTATTTTTTTATACCTGAATTACATCAAAGATTCAATAATTAATACTTTCTACCTTGTTATTTTCCTAGTGGTTGTCCATAGTACTCGAAGATGGCATAATATCCTGTCCAACCATCATTAGTGCAGATCTTGCCTCTCATAGGATTATGTAGAAGCACAGCGTTATCTATCCCAACTGCACTGTCCATACACACACATCATGATTCTTCCTTGGCTTTGGACTTTTGAGATAGAGTTGCTATATAGTTCAGGCTGCCGCTAAACTGGCTGTGTAATCCAGCCTGGCCTTCAATTTGTGGCAATCCTCTTGTCTCAGCCTCCAGAATGCTAGGATTATAGGCATGTGTCACCACACTCAGCTGGAATGAAATACTAATAATTTTCTTTTTCAGATAGGTTTTGCTGTACATTTCAGGTTGGTCTTGAACTCATTTGTAGGTAGGCTGACCTCAAACTCAAAGCAATTCTCCTGCCTCAATTTCCTGAGTGCTAGGGTTATAGAGGTCACCATACCCAGATGAAAGAGCACTACTTAAAAGAAGTGTTCCATTCTGGCAACAGAATGGAAGAAGCCAAGAACTAAGGAATGGATGATTCTGTATAAAATTCTCAAAAATTCAAGCTTTGGGGAGAAGATATACTAGAGATAGAACTCAGGGCTTCGTGCATACTAGGCAAATACTCTACCACTGTGCTGTGTCCTCACCATTTTTGAGTTTTGAGACAAGGTCTGGCTAAATTTCCCCAGACTGGAGCAGGCTATGGTGACATCTATAATGCCAGCTAAGGCAGAAGAATCATAGTTTTGAGGATATCCTAGGCTCCATAGTGAATTCAAGAGCAGACTGAACTATATAGCACAACCATGGCTCAAAAAAATGAATTAAAACAAATTACCTGGACTAGCTTAAGCTTGCAGTCCTTCTGCCTCAGCCTCCCAAGCAGTTGGAATAAGTGTGTGCCACTACACCTAGCCACATAAAAAGAAAGGAAAACATTATGAGATGAGGTATTTTGGGGTTTCCTTTTTGTTTTTTTGGCAGAACCAGGGATTGAACTCAGGTCCTTGCACTTGCCAGGGAAGCGCTTATTCCACTGAGCCATTTCTTGGCCCCTTTGACATATTTTTGGGTGATGAAATATGTTCCTTATCTTGACATCCTAGTTTCTAGGGTGAGGTACAGTAAGATGCCTCAATTTAAAAAATGAATAAAGATTAGGTTGGGCATTTGAGGCCAGCTTGAGCTACATAGTGAGTTAAAGACCCTGCCTAAAAACTGTATAGTGAGGGGCAGGTGAGATAGCTCAGTGGACTTAAGTGCTGGCTTAGGCAAGCTCAGGCAAGCTCAACTAAGTACATAAAGTACATAAATAAATAAATAAGGAAACAAACTATAGTGAGACCCCTATCTAAAACAAAACAAAATGCCTCAAATTATACCTTTTAATATGCTTAGTTTATGTACTTCAGCTTTACAGGCTCATCTCAATAGAGCTAGAAAAAATGGCCAAAGAAGGTAGTCTCATGGGCCAGGGATGTAGCTCAGGGATAGCACTTACCTGGCAAAGTATGAGGCCCTGAGTTTGATTCCCAATACAAAGAAAGAAAAATAAAAATTTTTTGTTTTGTTTTATTATGGGAGTAATTTACTATAGAAACATTTGGAAAGTGGAAATAAAAAGATGAAAATTCACAACTGCATTAACATAATCACTATTGATATCATAGTTTTATGATCACACATTTATAAAAATAAAATTCATCATCTTTGCACCCACCATCTTCCTGTCTTAGGTGCTGATGGCCCTCAACCCAGAGGAGCCACCAAGACAGTCTGGAGCGAGAAAGGTAACACATCATCTTGATTCCTTTTTTCATCCCTTTTTTCTCCCCTTCCTCCCTCCCTTCTCCTCCCCTCCCCTGTGTGTTTGTCTGTCTGTGTCTGTGTCTGTGTCTGTGTCTGTGTCTCTGTCTGTCTGTCTGTCTGTCTGTCTGTCTGTCTGTCTGTCTATCTGTCTGTCTGTCTGTGTCTCTCTGGTCTCTGTGCAGTTCCAGCCAGCCTTGTGCTCACTTTTGAGTTAGGTCTTGAACTTGCAGGAGGTTCATTCACTGCAGAATCTGCCCTGGGGTGTACTGATATGGCTAATGAGACTGGGCCTGGTAGCATGTGCCTATAATCTCAGTGCTTGGGATGCTGAAAAGCAGGAAGGATCACTATGAGTCCAATCTGTGCAGCCAGACCCCATAGACCATCTACTTATACATTGAAAAAAAAGAGTGAGAAGGCAGAGAAACCTTGAACAGCTATGAACACTTGTGTCCTAGGGGTTTCTGAGGATAGGAAGCTGTGTTGCACAGCTTGGCCCCGCTTGCATCTGATCCCACAGGTTGGATGAAGCCAGGAATATCTCATCCTGGATACTTTCCTCACCTGAGTTTTGAGAGAAACTGGAACCAAAGCTCTGGGAAAAGTCACAAGTGTAGCCCTTTTTGTTGATAGAATGACCAGGTTACTTGATAAATCCTTGGTGGCTCGGCCCCATTCTTACTCTTCATCTTGGATTGGATTAACTTAAATTACAAAAGAACCCATGCTTACTGTTAGGCCTGATAGCCAACATGTATGAACCCTTTCCACCCTTGAGGCACAGTGATTAATAAAGAATTCTCAGGACAGTCCTGAGGGGTTGGTATGGTTTCTTTCCCCATTTTACAAATGAAGAAACTGAGAGTGAAAGTGGCTCAATTAGACTAGAACTGAGGCTCCAGATTCTTAACATGCCTTACCCTGCTCAGCCCCAGGCAAACAGTATGAACATTTATAGTCAACCTTTCCAATAGGTTTTCTGTCCACAAAATAGTCTTCTGAGATCCTGGACCACTGTGGGTATGGGCCCTCCAAGCTGGCTGCATGGCCTGACGTCTAGCTTTAGCACCCCTGCTAAAAAGAAGAAACCCCATGGAATCAGCCCCAGGCCTGAAAAGTATAGAGATGAGGAGGGAGCTGGATTCCCAGTCCCACCCTCACCCTCTGCCTTCTCACTCTGGCCAGTTCCAATGTCACAACTGACCTGAGCCTCTGCTGGTGTGACAGGAATGCACTCATGTCCAGTGACACCAGGGTACTGGTGTCTAACAAGAGCTCGGTCAGTGGAGTCTTCATCATGACTCCATCCTTGCCTCACTCAGGCTCCACCATCCCCCTCCTGACCTTTCACTACCCTTCCCTTCCCTGCTCAGTTCCGGCCCCATGAATGCTCCTTCTACAAGTTTAGCGTAGGGCATGGTAATTTGCCTTTCTAGTAAGGTGGGTAATGTTGATATGGATTTGCTAGTTGCCAGGGACCACATTTGAAAACAGTTGCCTTACATGGCTCTGCCTCTAGGCTAAGCATAAAGCCTGAATTCTGGCAAAGAATTTGTGAATGAATTGGAGCTGTTACATAGGAAACTGAGCAAATAAAACCTAAGGTGACCATTAAAGTCAGGATACCAAAACGATTTATAAGAAAACCTTGTAATTATAAACTGTGATGCTTAGCTAGAAATAATATTACATCATCATAATGTACAATACATTGATGTAACCAAATAATATGATACAATTATTTGTACATGGATATTGCCTTGAGGGCAGATATCCTTTGGGGGAAGAGCGAAGGAAGAGAAGGGAGGAGAGGGGAAAGGTGGACACAGTGACAGAAAGACAGAGTCTTCCATGACTTACTAGAAGTATAAACTTTATTTATTTATTTATTTTTGCAGAACCAGGGATTGAACTCAGACCCTTGTGCTTGTCAGGGAAGCGCTTATTCCCCTGAGCCATCTCCCCAGCCCCTAGAAGTATAAGCTTTAAAAGCCAAGAAGTGACACCATAATCAGCTGTGGTAACTATCACTATGAAATTCAAGTTACTGCCTCCAGAATGGAATTAGGGGTGGGACAGAGTGTTTTTGTTACAAGCTTTGTAGTAAAATCCGACTCATTATGTAAATTAAAAATAGAAACAGGTTTCAGTTGTTACTAGAGCAACCTGTCCTCCTGGTGGCGCTGTTCAGCTTCTGGCCAGGAACCATCTGCCACTTCCGGGCTACCTTCCCGCCTCTGCTACTGACTGCTCATACTGGAGCCCCAAATGAGAGACATTGTACTCAGAGTACTCAGCAGGAAGATAGCTTTTTTGCCCATGAAATAAGGGTTCCAGTCTCAGAAAACAAAAATGGATGTAGATAATAGCCACCCTGTGGTGATGCGGTTCAGTGGCACACCACCTACCTGGCAAGCGTGAGGTCCTGAGTTCAATTTCTAGTACCAAAAAAATGTGTTCTTGCTTATCAGGCACTGAAAAGGCCAGGAAATCCCAACATTTTTTCCTCTCCCATCTGAGAACGGCATAAAAATTATTGGTCAGCCTATGTATTTGCTGCAGAAACTTGCTAAGCTCTTAGGAGTTGTTTATGATTGTGGGGAAGATAAAGAACTACCATGCAGAACAAGCAGGGTAAAGTACTTAATTCTGTACAATTGAGGCATTCAATATAAATTATAGGGGAGTCTGGCTGAAATGTACACAACTGCAAAGCTATCAAATACACTCATTAATCAATGTGGAAAGTGATAGAGCCTTTTAGAAGGGCCACTTGACAAGTCATTGTTTATTAAAATGTTTTAAAATTTATGTACTTTGATCCAGTGATTCCATTTCTAGGAATTTATCCAATAAAAATATTTCATCTAAGCATGGAAAAGGTATGTACAATAAGGATTTTTTTTTACCATCAAATGTTACTCAAATTTTTAAAATTACATACAACATAAAATTAATAATGGTTTAGGTAAACAAAATTAATAAACTTACAGCATAAATATTTGGCAACAAGGATTTTTTATTGTGTTTGTGTGTACTAAAAAAGAAAATTAGAAACATTTGAATGCCCACAGCAGATTGGTTCCATAGAGCTATGTACATTTAAGTACAATGTAGCTATCAGAAGAAGATATTTTTCATATGTGCAACCACAAAACAAAAACTGACCATTTTCTTAAAAAAGCCAATATAAACAACTATGTGACATCATATGTGTAGATACATATATAGACATGGTTTCTAACTTCACTGTGTTATGTCTTTAACTTGGGGGCTAGCCTAAGTGCTCAGCTATACTAATTTATTATCCCAGTCAGTCTTGGGGTAGATTTTATTATTAGCTTACTTTTTTGTAGAAACCAATTCATAGAGTGAATACATGACTTTATAAAGGCCATGCCTCTGAAAACCAATACTCAGGATATCCAATTCCAAATTAATGATATTGAACTACCACAGGAACTTGCTTACTGGTTTCTACTTACATGTTAGTATTTACATTAAAAAGGAGCTATTTGGAGCCAAGGAGACAGCTCAGTGACATAAGCGCCTGACTGGCATGCAAAAGTCCTGAGTTCGATCCCTGGTACTGGAAAAAACAAAACAAAACAAAAAGAACTATTTGGATGATTAATGCTAAGAATGCCAAGAATTCTCTCAAAGTGATACATTCATGTTCAACATAATTTTATATGATTTGAACTTCTTTGGGAAGAGAAAGAACTGCCATGCAGACCTACACATTTGATGTGGGTATTGTGGTATTATGTTTAAGTGCTTTTTTGTAGGTCTGAAAAAGCAGTATTATTCAGTTAGAAACAAATAATTTAAAGTACTCTTCACCACTCATCTACTCAATGAGCCCTTCTTATGCTCCTCCTGTATTTCAGATTGAGGGCTCAAATGAACAGAGCTCAGTTTCTATTATGGAGAAACCCTGGGTCTTAGTGAAAACACAAAGAAAAAAGTAGCTGGGCTTTTCTGGCTCTATCCCACAGTAGTTTTCCTTTAACTTTTGGTTGGCTAGTAAAAAATGAGATTGAGCTAGAGGTAGCCATACGCAGAATTGTGAGTCACTTTGTCTTTTTCTCAATTCAAATTGGATATCCTATTTGCTCTTTTGTGGTGCTGGGAGGCCTTGTTCATGCTAGGCAAGCACTCTACCACTCAGCTACTAATTGAACCAGGGTCTATATTGGGCCATGAGAATTATACATTACTTTTCTTTGTGTATGGAAATTATTATTCTTCAACAAATATTCACAGTACTAGATGTTAGGTCCTATGTACAGAGTGGGAATCTTAGGATGAATGAGCCAGGGTGTTGCTGGTAAAATCTCATTTTAGGGTGGGGACAGCACCCATTAAAATTTTTCCTTGATGTAACTTTTTTTTTCCTTTTATTTATTTGTTTGGTATGTGTTCTCTCTACACAGCTCAGACTTGTAGTGATCCTCCTGTCTCAGCCTCCCCATTACTGGGATTACAGGCATGCGGCACCATGCCTAGTTTTGGTGACCAGTACAGTGTGCCCAGGGTTCATGGGCAGGTTCGGCATGTGGTACCAGGGATCAAACCTGGGCTGTTTTGCTTGCCAAAGCAAAAGCTTAGACCACTGAGCTGTCTCCCCATCCCCCTTGGTGTGACTTCCAATATGACTTCTTTTTTTATTTTAAAGAGAAAAAAGTAAAACAAAACTTTCAAAACAAGATAATAGGAGGGTAACAATGGCTAATGTGTTGTATATTGTTATCTTTAAATTATTTAGAGTACAAAGGTATCAGCATTTAATTGTCCAAACAATATTCGAACAAACTTTTCTTTTCAATGAACTAAGAGAGGGTGGGGAAGATAGCTCAGTGGCATAAGTGCCTGCCTGGAAAGTGCAAGGTCCTGAGTTTGATCAAACTAAGAGAAATTAGTAGTATAGCTATCATATATATTTTTCACCTATCCAAGTTTCTCTTTCCTTTTGAAGTTTCTTCCCATTTTATGATATCTATTGTGCATTTTGGAACTTATTTGCTCCTTCAGCTTCTCATACTGGGGAGACAATGTGATGTTTGCCCATGTGTGTCTGGATTATTTCACTTACAAGTATGGTCTCAAGTTACATTCATTTATCTATAAGAGTCTCCAGTTTGTCTTTCTTTATGGCTGAGTAATACGCTATTGTATAAAAAGACCACATCTTTTTTCTCCATTCCTTGGTTTATAGGCCAGGGAGATGGCTCAGTAGCATTCCTTGGTTTATGGGCATTTTTGTTGTTTCCAAGATCTTGCTGTTACAAATTGTGCTGCTATAGAACATGGGTGCACGTAACACTATAGTACAGTGTTTTTAATTCTTGGTAGATACCCCGTAGGGAAATAGGTGTAATAGGACCTCCAAACCCTAACTGACTGAGAAATTTCCATAGCAATTTCCACAGTGATTGTACCAACTGATACTCCCACTAACAGTGGAGGATTCCTTCCCCCACACCCCTGCATCCCTCTAGCATTTTTTATTGGTTGATTTCTTGATAATAGCCATTCTTTCCTGGGCGAAATGGAATATCACTGTTATTTTAATTTACATCTCTTGAATGACCACTGATATTGAACATTTTTTTCATGTATTTATTTTCCATTTGTACTTCTTCATCTACAAAGTGTGTATTTATCAAAGAGATCCATTTTTTAGCAAAAATGCTAAAAAACATGTTCACACTCATATAAAAACAAGATCAACGAAGGAGAGAAAACAAAGACAGAACGAAAAGCAAGACTGTCACAATGAAAAACAGGAGAGAGGGAGAGAGAGGAGTCCACTGCCACGTTTGTCTCTGTTGTCACTGGTAGATGATATGTTGAAAGAGTACTGATGCATGTTGACTTACCTCAGCGAGCCAGCAGTGGATAACCTTAGCACCTTCTGGTAGAGACCAAACTCATTTGGCCTTCAGCCCTCAGTGCAACTGAGCCCAGCTGGGAACCAGTAGATGGAGCCAGCAGCCACTCTGAGTTCTGAGCTCAACCAGCCCCTTTCCAAGATGGTTTCTGGCCAGTCTGTCTTGTGCAGGATGACTGAGCCCTCAGCAGTCACTGCCAGCTGGTGCAGTCCTTCACATCCCTGCTCCCCTACAGCACCATGTCTCTCTGTGGAAGACCTCTGGAGTCACCAGCAGTCACTGTGTGTCTACAGGTTTCAATTGCTCCTCTTGATCTGGGAGAAGGCACCACTGGCTTCCTCCTTCTTAGTTAAAGTTTCTCCCTTCACTTTTCCCATGGACTGAATCCAACTCATGCTTCAGATACTTCCTGGGTCCAGGGGACCCCCTCCCTTCCTTGTCTTCCTCACGTTGCTGTATTCCAACATCTGGATGGCAACTCTCAGAGAAGCTGTTTCTCTGGTTGTCACCACTCCATCATCTTGGTATTCCCTTCTAACTGAATATTTAAAAGTACTTAGTAGGGAGGATTTTTAATGTTTCTAATACATTAAAAAGATATCTATAAATTTATAGATATCTGAGATATTTACACTGATTTGATTATCAACATTGCATATATATATGCAAATGACCCACTATACCCCATAAATAAATACAGTTCCTATGTGCCAATTACAAATAGTATTTATTTATTGGTGCTGAGGATTGAACTTCAGGTATTGCAATGCAACCTACCACTGAGCTACATTCCCAGCTGAAATGAAAACATGTTGTTATAAAGATTTGTCTTCTCTTGGTGAAAACTGATAACATTTAAGAAGCATATACCAGACACTGGTTTAAACACTTTTTACATACACTAATATTGAATGACTAATCCTCTGAGGTACTGTTGCATTCTCTGTTTTACAGAAGAGGAAACAGAGACACAAAGAGTTTGGGCAGCTTGCCTAAGAGCACTTGGTTAGGGAGAGAAAGATCAAGGGAAGCACTTCAAAGAGTACAACACAAGTGCAGGTGGGTGTACAGCAGCCACCATCATGGTAGTGTTAGGAGAAATGCTAGAAAACGCCTGAAGGATGCGGGTTTGCCAGCTGCTTGCAAGGCTGGATGCGTCACGTGAGGCTCCACCTACCCAGGCGGTGGGAAAGTTTGTGTCTGCTACTCAGTTTCCCATGTCCAGAAAAGAAACCTCTCCTGAAAATATGAACATCAAATCCCAATGTAGGGGCCGGGGAGATGGCTCAGTGGAATAAGTGCTTCTCTGGCAAGCACAAGGGCCTGAGTTCAATCCCTGGTTCTGCAAAAAAAAAAAAAAAAAAAAACAACAACAACAAAAAAACATGTAGCCTGCCTGGGTGAAGAGCCCTGGGTGAAGCAGCCTTTCCAGGCGCCGGGCTTCTGGGTCTACCCTGCCCACTCCTGCCAGCGCCGGGCTTCTGGGTCTACCCTGCCCACTCCTGCCAGCACCGGGCTTCTGGGTCTACCCTGCCCACTCCTGCCAGCGGCTGCCTTGTCACTCAATTCAGAGTGGAGGCAGAAGCTCTGGGACTGGCTCAATCATGTGGAGAAGAGGAGCAGGTGCTATAGGACAGCAAGTGTCCCAATTAATTGAGTTATCTCTGCAGCCCTAATGGAGTCCTACGATGAAGATTTTGAAGAGCTTTGCCCGTGTTGGGTTCCTCACCTGTGAAAACTGCAAGGGGTTTTTTAAGTGAAAAGTCCAAAATAATAAAAGGTATATGTGTGTAGAGAACCAGAACTGCCAAATTGACAAAACACAGAGAAGACAGTGTCCTTATTGTTGATTTAAAAAATATCTGAGCATTGGAATGAAGCTTGCAGCAGTACGGGCAGACTGAATACGTGGAGAAAGGATTAAGCTTGGGCCAATGTATAAGAGAGACAAGGGCTCTGAAACAACAAAAAAGCCCTCTTCTGCACCAAGAGAGTCAAGCTAGAAGCCATGCCTCAGGTGATCCGAGCGATGCCCTCTGATCTGACCATCTCATCTGCCATTCAGAGCATCCACTCTGCCCCCAAAGGCCTACCTCTGAACCACACTGCCTTGTCTCCTACAGATTATAGAAGTCCTTTTGTCACCTCCCTCATTAGCATGACATGCCACCTCAAGGCAGCCTGCAAGGTTACCTGATATATGACCATTTCCCTATCAAGTCCGAGTACCCAGAACCCTCCTCCAGCTCACCTGAGTCAATCATGGCCTATTCCTATATGGATGATTACGACCAGATCCTGGAACTTTTAAACTATAAGCCAGATGAGCCTCAGGTGCAAGCCAAAATCATGGCCTATCGGCAGCAGGAGCTGGCTAACTGGAGCAAGCATGGAAAGCTGAGCATGTTCCAGCTCATGTGTGAAATGGCAAACCAAACTCTTTCCTCCATCACTGAGTGGGTAGGGAGTAGCATCTTCTTTAGGAACTGAAGGATGATGACCAAATGAAGCTGCTTTAGGGTTGTTAGAGCGAGCTCTTAATCCTCAACCCCATTTACCAACAAGAGATGCATGGGAAAGAAGTGTCCATCTTTCTGGTTACTGGGCAACAAGTTAACTGTACTATAATAGCATCACAAGCTGGTGTCACCCTCAACAGCCTCATGTGTTATACAGAGGACTTAGTGGCAAAACTCTGGTTCCTGCAGCTTAATCAGTGAGAGCTCATGTGTCTAAAGCTCTTGGTGTTCTTTTTGGTTTAGATGTCAAAAACCTCCAGAACTTCCAGCTGGTTGAAGGTGTCCAGGAACAAATCAACTCAGTCCTGCTGGACTACATACTTTGCACTACCCAACAGCAAACAGAGAAATTCAGGCAGTTACTACTTAGACTACAGGAATTCCTGTCAATTAGCATTCAGGCTGAAGAATACATCTACTACAAGAACCTGAATGGAGATGTCCCCTATAATAACCTTCTCATCGAAATGTTACATGCAAAAAGAGCATAAGTTACAACCATAGATGCACTGCTTTCAGAACAAAAAGAGAGTGGGTGGGGTCAGAAAGATAGCTCAGTTGTCTGAAGTGCCTGCTTAGACAAGCTTAGGCAGGTGTAGGGGACTGAGGTTTGATCCCCAGCACCACATGCTATGCAAGCCCCATCCCCAGGGCAGGCTGAGCCAGTGCCTTCACCCCCACCCCCCAAAAAAGATGGGGTGGAAGGGGGAAGAAGAACAAGAAGAAAAAAACAATACTCTGAACTGCTCCAAGCAGCATACTAATTAAAAACTTGGTTTAAAGATAATGAATTTTAAAAAGCATAGTAATCAAATACTTAATAACAAGTAAATGACATATCAGGGTATTCTATTGCAAACTGTGAATCAAAGGCTTCACATTAATGAAGGGTTTAAATGAAAGGCATTGGAATGGAGCGGATTGAACTCACAGATGGATTCCAACACTGTGGCAGAATAAAAATGGACAGAACAGTTCTTGTGCATCTAAGCTGATCTTCACTGTGCAGAAATTTAGGAACTAATCTGTGTTATTAATTAAGCTTCTTCAGTGGAGGGTTTGCATTCACAGAATTCCTCCATGGTGAAGCTGACCTGAAGCACTCCTGAAGATGTGTCAGCTGTACCTTGGCAGCTCTGCCCTCTTTCTCTCCCGCCCTGTGACCATGGAGCCTGTACGAAGGACCTGTGGTCAGACCCACCCAGTGGTAGCTCCACTAAATTGTGAATTCTGAATGTCTATGTTGTAGACCTGCAGACAGCTAATAAGGACAGTCTCTATGTCAGCTTGCCATTTTAAATATGTCACATGTTCATGGAGACAAATGCCAACAGTATCTCTCTTCTATCATGTATCACTCTTAATTAACATTATGAGTTATGGGTGCCAAATTTTAAAGCAACTCCTTCATAGCTAAAGCAACTTATATCTTATTTCTGCTACTGTTGGTGAAATGTGGCTTTGGTATTGATGAATTTCATAAGAATGTCTTATTTTTATGAATGTCCGACTAAGAGGCTTACTGGAATATAGCTTTTTTTTAATTGTCTAAAGTCTGTATTCATTTAAAAACAACAAATTAATCCTCTTTTTCTGGGATGTCAAATAATCA
>PVKA01004200.1:12113-47107 GCA_004027165.1 Ctenomys sociabilis
AAAAGTGACCTGATAAAAGTGACTCAGGCTCCTTCTCATCACAAATGTGTATCTCTTAAACTTGGGATGGAAACTGAATTTTTACATGTAGCTGGAAAGATATCAGTGTAATTTAAATCTTTCCCAGAGGGGAAAGGAAGGGAGTGATAGTGACTCTTTAAGTCATAGCCAAAGTCTGCTATGGAACAAATCTTGGAGGATAAAGAACCAAAAACAAACTCCAAACAATGCTGTCAGTACTGTTTTTTTTTTTTTTTTTGTTAAATAAGGTTTATTGTTAGCTTTATTGCCTAGAGCTTCTAAGATGCAACTTTATTGTGCCTTTGCAAACAGGATACATCTCTTAAAAAAACTGATCAAAAGTTTCCATACATATAGCTCTATATGATAGATTACAGTGCAACACTATTCTTCTTACATAATTATAGAAATACTATAGAACCCAAGAGCACAGGGTAAGCAAAAGAAATACAATCTTGAGCCATCTGAACAAGAAGATTTGATGAATCCTTTTAGTGTAAGTTTAGAAACACAAGGGAGGAAAACAATACATGCACACTGCAGTCATGAGCGAAACCCAGACCAGCTGCCCAGCTCCACAGGGCGGGCGACGTGATCCCTGCGCAGGCGCATGCACTCGCCTGTATTCTTCCCTGGCTTCCCTCCCACCCTCAATACATTCACTCCCACCCTTCCCAAAAGAAAGATCAGGCACTAAATCCTAGTGAACCCCACATCTGCCTGGCTAGAGAAGGGCAAGTGACTGCAGAAGGGAAGCGCGGGCACACAGAGCATGCGAGCTGCCAGCCAGGGCCGGCTGCTTCGGTGTCTGGATGTAAACCAAGCGTCTGCCCCCTTGCCAGTTCAAAAGATGTATTGTTAAAAACAGAGCTCGTGTTTTCTCACTGTCTTAAAGTACAGTCAACAGTGGAAAGCTCCTTTCACTTTCACATCTAACTGCCTACTCTGCTACTAAAATGCATCTGGCATTGTGCTTTTGGTATCTGTTCAGTTACGGTTCAGCAAGAGAAGTCCATGAAGTGCGCACCTGCTCGCAGTGAGCACCACTGTGCCACATGAGACAGCTGGACAGGCTCTCGGAACCCCAAGCCTCCTTCGTGCTCCTGGCTAACATCCCCAAGGCAGCAGCATCCTGGCGTCACCAGAGACATGTCAGTACTGTTAATATGCAAAGCCACAGGTATGAAAGTATTGCCTTATTTCGTGATCCTCAAAGATAGCTGTGCAGATGTGAATCAACAGTTGTTTAAAATAAAGTATTAATGCTTCAAAGTAAAAGAAAAATAGTGTTAACAACTACTGTAAAGCACACAATTCTCATAAACCCCACAGAGCATTGTGGGGATTAAAGTGCCTTGTATACTAGATATGTCTTGATGTTGGTTGACCACAGGTCCTTCGTACAGGCTTCATGGTCACAGGGCGGGAGAGAAAGAGGGCAGAGCTGCCGAGGTGCAGCTGACAGATCTTCAGGAGTGCTTCAGGTCAGCTTCACCATGGAGGAATTCTGTGAATGCAAACCCTCCACTGAAGAAGCCTAATTAATAACACAGATTAGTTCCTAAATTTCTGCACAGTGGAGCTCAGCTTAGATGCACAAGAACTGTTCTGTCCATTTTTATTCTGCCACAGTGTTGGAATCCATCTGTGAGTTCAATCCGCTCCATAAGGTGTTTTTCTGTGCCTCAAGTGACTCACAACTGACTCATGTGTTCTGTGAGGATGGCACCCACCAGAAACATCTGTCCCTGTAGGTTTTCCATGTTTAATACACAAGGCTAACATGTGGCACACTCCTGGATATAGGGTTGTTTTTCACAATGAGATGATTGCACCGAAGAAAAATTTTGGGGAGGTCAACTAGAATGTAGAAATTCCTAAAATAATCAAATACCTATGTATAATATTTCATTTATTATTTTAGAGGTATATATGCTTTCATGATTACTGTAAAATAGCTCAGGGATTAAAGCACCTGCTTAAGGCAGGCTCAAGGGCAGGGTCTGATGGCCTGCTGTGCTGGCCCTGCACCCCCAGGGCTTGCTGAGAGGGCCATTGAGACTGGGCATGGTGGCGCACACCTGCAATTCCAGCTCATGGGAGGCTGGAAACAGGAGGATCACTGAGTCTGATCTGTGAGACCCTGTAGACCCTATCCTAAATACATAAAATAAATAACTAAATAATATTAGGTTGTTTTTCACTCTCATGTCACAAAACTATTTTTCTTTTATCTCTTCCTGAGCACCTGGGTCTTGATATTTTATTGTCATTGGGATGGTTTCTGCATTACTCAGGTCACTTTCCAGGTTATGGCTTTTCCTCTGATCCATATTTTAATCCAACAAGTTTTGAGCTTTTATATACTGCTACTATTGAAATATTTCGTCCTAGATTTCCTTAATCTTTGGATGGGTTGTTTTTCTATTTTTCCTATAGATTTATATACATTATCACAACATAATATTTAATGTAGTTTTTATATTTCTTTTTGCTTAATATTTATTTATTTATTTTTGAGACAGTTAATAATATGCAGTTCAGGCTGGCCTTCAACTCAGTATGTAGCCCAGGCTGGTCTTGAATCCATGGCAATCCTCATGCCTCAGCCTCTAATGGCTGTGACTATAGGCGTGCAGAACCAGATCCAGCCTGTACTACTTTTAAAGCCTTTTTTCAAAAATCTTGCAAATGACTTGCTTAAGAATCAGATATAAGATTAACACAGCCATTATGACTTAGATCTGTATTTAAATTTTTGCTTTAAATCACTTTCTCCAGGTGACTTCCATAAGTTGGTCTTTTCCAAACAATACTTCAAGGTTTAGAATAAAGTAACTGAGAGAGACTAGGGATTAGTAAGCATTCCAAGAGAATCTCACTAAGTGCAGGCTGGCCTTGGACTCACAGGGAACCTGTGGGCACCGAGTACATGTATCAGAGAAGGGGAAAAAAAAGCTGAGTGACTTACCCGATGTCCCTAGAAGGTGGCAGAGCTGGGGCACAACTGGGACCTGGTTCTCTCATCCCCCGTCTCCCATTACTGCACCGAGAATACCTCTAAATCATCTCCCTAATTGTGACAGCTGGATCTCTGTAGGTCCGTAAGTCTGAGCTGACAGACTGCTAACACTGATTAATTTATTATTCTTTTATTGCCTTCTGGTTGTATAGCCATAAAGAAAATGGCAAAGCAACTTGCGAATACAAAACATAGATGCTTAATTTTAATGTCTGGGTTTCTGTCTCACATCCCTTGGAAAACTGCCAGCTCACTCCCCAGCACCTAGCAATGATGATCCCTGATAGCTACTCTAAGGTGTGGGAGTGCTGTGTTATTCACACTCGGTTTGGTCTTGAGATCCTGGGCATGGAGTGGTCAGTAGTGCTGACCAGATGAGTACCAGGCCCCTGCTCTGGGCGGGCTGGAGCTGGCTCCTCTCCATTCACCAGAGCCCACTGTGCACATCTCCTCCTGCTCTGCTCGGCAGCATCAGGCTGTCGTTTGCTATCAGAAATGGAGATAGTGTGTTTACCTGATAGAAACTGGCAAGCCTCCAGTTTGAGGCTCCCTCCATCCCTCTCTGCCCACTTTTCCACCCCAAATGCTTTGGCCTCCCTGTATCCTGGGAGCATTGCAGTAGTATTTCTCTTCTAGGTGGTTCTCAAATTTTAGTGAGATGAAGCCTCCGAAGTACCTGGCACTGCGTGCATGTTTATGTATTCAAACAACACATTCAGTGTTTCAAAAACAAACAATGATTACAGTGAAAAGTAAATTTCTTCCTCAGTCTGCACCTCCATTCTATTCAATTCTTTTTTCTTCCTTCCTTTCTTTCTTTCTATCTATCAGGAATGAAACTCAGGACCTTGTGCTTGCCAGGCAGGTACTGTGATTCTAAGCTATATTCCAGCCTCCAATTCCTGAGGGGCAAATTGTTCCTACAAATTCTTCCAGAGATGTGCCCTGTACATGTAATTATGTACACATGAATTCACACAATTAAACATTTTAGGCAGTAGCATCACAACAGTGGTCTGTGCTGTATTTTATGTGCATAAAATATGCTATTAGATAGCATCACACAGATTGTCTCTATAATCTCAGGAGTTGAATGCACATATGTATATAACATAGAGCTAAGTGAGTATATATATATATTATATATATATAAATTAATATATATATAATATATATATAAATTATATATATATATAATATATATATATATGTAATTTATTTGTAAGGAATGCCCATTATTCCATGTTTGAAAGCCTTTTGACTTATGTGTAGCTCTCTGTGGATGATATTTAGGTCATTTTCCATCCCTTGAAGTACAGATAGTGGGTATTGCTGTAGATTTGATTTTTTTTTTTAATAGGGTTGATCTTTAATGTTCCCAAGTGTCCCAGTTTTCATCAGCTTGATCTCCAGGGTGGTGCTGTTGGAGAGTTTTTGACCCTATGCGAGGTCCTGAGGAGAGCAGAACAGTTCTGTTATAAATTCCTGCAGTGATATAGAGCTTCATTGCAGGCCCCAAGCAGAAGGTCTCTCAATTTTTATTTCTGAACTTTAAAAAAATTTTAAAGTAGGGTCTCACTGCACAGCTTGGATTTGTAGTGACCGTCCTATTTCCAGTCTCCCCAGACTAGGATTATAGACGCGCGTCACTTGCCTAGTCTCAGTCACTGGTTCAGTGTGTCTGGAAGAGGCGCTGATGTGGCATGTGGTACCTGGGATTGAACCTTCAATTTTGGTTTCTTTTTTCTTTTTTTAATTTTTAAGTTTTGATTTCTTGACCATGATCCTAAAAATCTTTTTCTCTTCGTAAGTTAATCACTGCGGGTATTTTGTTATAGTAATGGGAAGCTGAATAATAGAGACATTAAATAACCTTGTGATTGTCACATAAATGAGAATTTCTTTTTTTTTTCTTTGTAATTTATTTATTTGTATTTTAACTTGAAGAGTGAAAAATAGAAGTAAACAAATAGAAAAATGACCTAAGTAGGGTAACATACAATACATATGTTACAGATTTTCAAAACATGAATAGCTAATTATATATATATATATATTTTTTTTTTTTAAATAAAACAATCCAACACAGATCAGCAGTCCACAATAGAAGTGGGTTATCCACAGAAGTTTAAATGAGAATTTCTTTAGGCTCAATTCCTGGATATGAATCTATTAAATCAAAGAGTATGGCTTTTAAATTTTGATTTGCTCATCAGATTCTCATGTAGGTGTTGGCCAGCTTATTCTGCAGCCAACAGTGTGCACAAATGTCTGAGTCCTCATAGCCTGAGACATTGTCCAGCTCATTGGTCTGTGCCATCTGATACTCCCTGGCACGTTTTACAGGTAAACGATCTCTGTTACTGTTAATGATGGGGAACCCTGGAGTAGTGAAGTGAAGGACTTGCCCAGCAGCCCCAGATCAGACTTCTGCACACAGAGAAATGGAAGAACTGGCACTATCAGCCCTGCCAGGAGGTAAGGTAGTGACCCTTGGGCACAGATTCTATGACTTTGCTTTGTAAACTTCGTCATCCGTGTTTTTCTTGAGTAAACTTTCTCAGGAATGTGAGGGCAAGAAAGGGCACAGCTCCAATCTCTAGAAGCTTCAGTACTACATGTTCTCTATCACTGATACTGACTCAGCTTTCTGAAATATAGACATTATCTGCCTCTCCAGAACTTCTTGTGGCTCTACATATTTCAAAGGGCTGGTTAGGATTATGTATTTTCAGATTTCACCAAAGACTGGATGGATCAGAGACGCTGGGAGTGAGGTCCAGCAACTGAGGTTCTAACAGCCCCTCCAGGGGATGCTAGTGCACACTTAGTGTTGAAAACTGAAGGAATCAAGTCCATACTTTCGGTCTTTGTGGACTTTTTGCACCATCTGCCCCAACATCACTTTCCCGCTATGTTTCTGTCTCCTGTCCCATAACTTCTGAACACACACTCAGATCCTGGCTGCTCTTCACTTTCCCACCCCTGGGCTTAGGGCAGAAACCTGTAGGTGCCCCCCATTTTCTCCTAGATGATAGAAATTGCATTCCCAGCCTCCCTTGCAACTATGTTCTGGCCATGGCCTATGGGCAGAAGTGGTGTGCAATTTCTGAATCATACCCATTGAAGCAAAGGGCACAGCCACCTTCACTTGCATTGGCTAGAATTCTGACATGATAATGTTGGTATTTATTTATTTATTTATTTTTTGTGCCAGGGATTGAACTCAGGACTTTGCGCTTGCCAGGCAGATGCTTATGCCACTGAGCTATCTCCCCAGCCCCCTGACATGACTTTTTGGACTATACCAACAGACACGGTTGGAACTCAGGTATAATGGAGCATGGGGAAGGAAGGAGTCTGGGTTCCTGATGCTTTGGGTTCACCATGGGAGCTATAGAATATGTAAGCCTGAGCCTGATAAAAAAGCAAACCACCCCTCTTCCACCACTGTCACTTTGGGTCTATGTTTAAGCAACTGATGTGCCTCTTCCCCGACATGTGACCTTCTGCTGTCCTTTGCTCACCTCATGGTGCTTCTCCCTTTCAAGGACAAAGTCAGAAGTGTCTGTTCCCTGACCCTAAAGACTTGATTCCTCTTCACTGGCCCCTCATTTCCTTTAGTCTCTGGAGCTCTGTTCCCTGATCAGGGGCTCCTTGAGAGCCAGTGAGCATTGGGCAATGTCCCCACAGGTTTGCCTCCCAGTCTGATGCATAGAGGTACCAGCAAATGTTTTATGTTTTCAGTGGTAATTTTATCTTGTTTTATGAGATAGGGAGTTCAGGCTGGCCTCAAACTAGTGACGATCCTCCTGCCTCAGCCTCCAAAGTGCGAGGGTTATAGGTGTGCACCATCACTCTCAGCTTCAGTAGCAATTCTGTTTGTTTATTTATTGATTGATTGACTGATTTTACCAGGAATCAAACTCTAGACCTTGCATTTGCCAGGCAGACACTTAAACCACGGAGCTGTATCCCCAGCCCTTCAGTGGCAATTTTAAATCACCATCGTCATTTTTCTTTGTTCCCTGGTAATTTACACTCCTAATTTATACTGTAGATGAGAACTGAGGACCAAGTCATAATCTGTAATGGAGGCCTGAAGTTTTTTCCTTCTCCCACTTTAGCTGTGGATCAAGGAGGCTGAAATTGGCCCCTAAGGTACTTAGGGGTTACCCCAGGGAGTTAGGAGGGTGAGAAAGATAATAAACCAGGAGAAAAAGATTTACTGTGTGTCTGTATGACCTGCTGACCTTTTCTTTCCATGCTGGGTTTGAATGGTGGGGGGGGGGCTCAAGGGCAGGACTTGAGAGAAATTGTGACCCAGGGGACCTTCTCCAAAAGGCCACTCAGTCACCATCACACATCCACGTCCCATGCTCCAAGAGCCGCCAGGTTCTCAGAGCAGTGTTTGTTCCTTCAGATCAAGCTATATCAGAACACGCTGACCTTTATTCTGACTGGGAGTCTGAAGTCCACAGCAGCACTGCCACTCTCCTTTCTCCTCCCCTCTGTTCTCTCTTGGCAAACAAACCATTCATATTTCATTGTTCATCAAATATTTCTTGGGTATCAGCTTTGTGCCAGGCACTGTACAGGCGCTTGAAATGCAATGATGAAAGATATGCCGCTTCTACCTTCATGGCTGTCAGGGCAGGGACACCTGATCGTAATGCAGAAGCTGCTGCACATGGCCAGGGTGCCAATGGGTCCTGAGACCCTCTGAGTGCTTATGGAGTCGAAACTATTTTTATAATAACACTAGGACATTAGTTGTTTTGGTTCTACCCCAGAGTTGAGTATCCTGCTACAGCCTCCAGAAAGCCCTCTGTATGACATCACAATATATTGCAATGCAGAAGCAGATATGACGATACAGTTTAAAAAGTCAGACATTAAAGAGATGTGCAGAAATATAGAACAATACCTCTTATCTCACTATTTTAAACAATATATTTCATAAAAATGGTTTGTTTAAATGAACATCATTGTGGCTTTAAAAATAAATTATTAAAAAAAGACTTGTAAATTACCTCCATTTCTAATATAGCAAATGTCATTATAGTCTTCAATATCTTTTATGGTCCTGAATATTGAAAAAGCTTTTAATTTTGAGACTATTGTAACTCACAGTCAATTGTAAAAAGATAATACAAAGAGATCTTGTATACCAGCTTTCCCAAGTGATAACATCTTGCATAACTTTGGTACAATATCACAACCATGAAATTGGCATGGATGCCAATTCACCCACTTACCCAAATTTCATGTTTTACATAAAATACATGTATGTATTTAATTCTATGCAATTTGATGAAAAGTAGATTTGTGTTCACCACCAGAACAGAGAGTTGCATCTCACAAATCCCTCAAGTTGCATTTCTGTAGGGATGATCAGAAATACAGTGAGTGTTGTATGACAGGAAAGAAGGTCAGCACTCCCCTTGACAAGGCTGGAAGAGGCCCTCGGGTCTGACAACACACACATGGTCAAGGCGTTGCCACTTACTTCATGGCACCTAACCACTGTTTTTACCATTGGGCTGTATTGGGTTACTTTGCTGAATTCAAGTACCTACAGTATTTGAACTGGCATCAAGTATGAAAAGGCCCTTTAAAGACTTCTCCAAATACAGCTTCTCTAACAGCAATGGAACACTCATCTCTGACAAAACAAAACAAAAAAGGGGGATAAAAATAAAGGACCATTTTGAAATGAAAAATATATACGTATACAAGATAAGATAGATATACAGCTACTTTCTTTTAGTTCAATGAGAAGAAAGGTTTGTACTAACAGTGTTTAGACAACATACCATGTGTACAATTTATCCTCTGAGTAACTACTACGAAGACAATATGCAATGTATTGTTTTAACTGTCCTACTAACCTGCTTTGAAACTATTTCATTGCTATTTTATCCTTTTTCTCATTAAAATAAATAAAAAATTTAAAAAACTACAGTGAATGTTTACATTAAAAAATTTACAGTAGGGCCAAGGAGATAGCCCAGTAGAAAAGTGCTTGCCTGACAAGCACAGGGTCCTGAGTTCAATCCCTGGTACCACAAAAAAAAAAACAACAACAACAAAAACAGTAAAAGATACATTGCCATTCATCACCCTCAAAATACCTTGTCTCTAACATACTTATCCAATAGTTCTTGGCAATGTATATTTTATCATAACAACTTTTTATTCATTCTTTGTTTGTTTGTTTTTGTTTTTTTGGCAGAACCAGGGATTGAACTCAGGCCCTTGTGCTTGCCAGGGAAGCGCTTGCACCACTGAGCCATCTCTCCAGCCCCAACAACTTTTTAAAAAGTAAATATTCACCAAGTTTTTGACCATCCCTTATCACCGCAATGACCTTCTTTTCTCTCCCTTTCCCTTTATAATTTTATCACTTGAAGAATGGTATATAGTTCAATAAAATAAAATAAAAAAAAGAATGGTATAATAAATGAAACAATATGGTGTATGTCCTTTTTAAATGCTGTTGCTTTCTCTCTCTCTCTCTCTCTCTCTCTCTCTCTCTCTCTCCTCTCCTCTTCTTTCTTTCTTTCTTTCTTTCTTTCTTTCTTTCTTTCTTTCTTCCTTTTTTTTTTTTTTTTTTTTTTTTTTTTTTTTTTTTTTTTTTTTTTTTTTTTTTTTTTTTTTTTTTTTTTTTTTTTTTTTGTGGAACTGGGGATTAAACTCAGACTCTTGCACATGCCAGGGAAGCACTTAATTCTACTGAGCCATCTCCTCGGCCCCTAAAACTTTTTTTTTTTTTTTTCTTCAGAACTGGGGATTGAACTCAGCTGAGCTATCTCCTTGTCCCCTGCTTTTTCTTTGGACTGCAGAATTCCCTCCAGGCCCATCTAGTTTGTTGCAAATATCAAACTAGATGGATGGTGTGCCACAGTGTGGATGTACCACAGTTTGTTTATCTTTTGCCTCTGACATGCATTTGTATTACTTCTGATTTGTCACTATTAAGAATAAAGTTGCTGGGTTGGTGAGATAGCTCAGGGGACTAAAGCACCTGCTTAGGCAAATACATGGACTGTAGTTTGATCTCAGGTACTACCTGCCACACCAGCCCTGCCCCAGGGTGGGCTGAGCTAGAAAAAAATAATAATAATAATAAAAAAAAGAGAATAAATTTTCCGGGGCTGGGGAAATAGCTCAGAGGGACAAACACCCATCTAACAAGCTCAAGGACCTGGGTGCAATCCCCAGTACTGCATGCTGTGCCAGCTCCCAAACCCTGGGCATGAAGAAGGTGCATGTCCGTAATACTAGCACTTGGGAAGTTGAGACAACTTTGTGAGTTCTTTGTGAGTTCTTTATGAGTTCAAGACCAGCCGGGGGGGGGGGCACAAAGTGAGCTCAAGACTAGCTGGAATTGCATAGTGAGATCCTGTCTCAAAAAAAAAAAAGGAAAAAAGCTGTATCAGAGCAATCACAAGAATAAAGTTGCTATGTGTGAATTCATGTGTGAATATAAGTTTTCAATTCTCAAGGATAAATACCAAAAAAAGGCCCATTGCTGGTTTGTATGTAAGCACATGTTTACTTTTGTAAGAAGCTGCCAAACCCTTTTCGGGACAGCTGTACATTTCGCATTCCAGTCAGCTATGTGTGAGTGATCCTTCCTCACTGTTTTCATTATTCTCTGTGTTCTTGCCAGGGTTCTCAGTTGTCATTGTTTTTTTTTTTTTTATTTCAGTGATTCTGACAGTTACAATAGATGTCTCACTGTGGCTTTTACACAGTTTTCTAATGGCTAACAACGTTGAAAATATTTGCTTCTTTGCCAACTATACATCTTTTTCAGTGCAAATCTCTTCATGTCCTTTGTCCATTTTCTAATTAAACTATTTTAGCTTCGAGAATTCTCCATCTTATGTAGATACCAGTGCATAGTCATTGTTAGATTCTCGTTTGTAAACATTTTATGTTACTGCTTTTGTTCTTTTGACAGGGTCTTTGTTAGAACAAAAGGTTTTCAATTTTTTGTTTGTTTTTGTTTTGTCTTTTTGAGATAGGGTCTTGCTATGCAACTCAGGCTGGCCTTGAGCTTACTTTGCAGCCCAGGCAGGTCTCCAACTCACAGGGATCCTCTTGCCTCAGCCTCCTGAGTGCTGTGTCATCACACCCAGTAAAGTTTTCAGTTTGTTTTGGCTTTTTGGTGGTACCAAGGATCAAACTCAGGACCTTGATGCTTGCCAGGCAAGCACTTATTCCACCCAACTATCTCCCCAACCCCAAGGTTTTCAGGTGGAATGACCCCACTTTAGGCACTTATTTTACTTTTATGGATCACAGTTTGGGTCAAGTCTTATTTTTCACTCAGGCCAACATCCTGGAAATTTTCTCCTGTTTTGAAAAAGTCTTTACAAAGGCTGGGGAGATGGCTCAGTAGAATAAGCACTTGCCTGGCAAGCGCAAGGTCCTGAGTTCAATCCCCAGTACCTCAAAAAAAAAAAAAAAAAAGCAATGTACTGAAAAAGTCTTTACAGTGTTATATTTTACATCGAATCTTTGATTAGGTTAATATTTTTTTATAATGTGTGGGGTTGAGCTTCGTACTTGTTTGTGAACATTGATTGTGGCCCCCAAATTCTATGAGTTGGAATCACAGTTCTCAAAGTCATATGTTAATGGCACTTTAGAAGTGGAACTTTGAGAGGTGATTGGGTTCATTTATGGATTAGTAGATTAACGGATTTTGGCTTTATTATTATTATTTTATTTATTTATTTTTAGTAGAACCAGGGATTGAACTCAGGCCTTTGCACTTGCCAGGCAAGTGCTTATTCTACTGAGCCATCTGCCTGGCCCCTTGTCTTTATTGGGAGCTCTCATGTGCTTACTCTGTCTCACCATGTCGTGCCTCTGCCCTGTCATGGTGCAGCCACGAGGCCCTCATCAGAGGTGGAGCAGATGCCCACACCATGCTTTTGGACGTCCCAGTTTGGAGAGCGATGAGCTAAACAAACACCTACTCTTTATAAATTACTGTTATTATTCAATTATGGCAACAGAAAGTGGATAAGACAAACATCAATTATTATTACTATCTTTTCTATATTTAGGACAGGGTCTACAGGGTCTCACTATGTAGATCAGACTGCTAGTGATTCTCCTGCTTTCAGCCTCCCAAGCGCTGGGGTTACAAGAGTGCGCCACCACGCCCAGTCTCGATCGTCTGCTCGGGGCGCCCCATGGGCCGGCCGGCAGAGCATGCCAGGGATCGAACCCAGCCACTGTGCTCTGCCTAAGTAGGCACTTTAGCCTGCTGAGCTATCAGGATGGCCCAACATCAATTATTTTTAGGTCCCTGGGAACTAAGACTTGAGAACTTCAACAATAAGGTATATGGGGTACTCTGGAACAGGTGCCTATGTAGGAGTACTCTGGAGGATTAATTTTAAGCAAGTCCAACCTGAAAGACTTCCCAGAAGAGCCAGCACTTCAGTTGTTCTTTGGAGTGTGAATAGGATTTTACCAGAGAAGTCCTTTTTCTTGAAGAGAATAGAAAAATAAGAGATATGACATTAGAAATCATACACAGAATTTTTAAAAAATATAATAGGTATTCAATGTTTTTTTCAATTTTAAAGAGAATAGTAAAACAATAGATATGACATTTAAATTCATATAGAATTTTTAAAAAATGAAAGATGTTCAATAGTGCTGTTATATCACGCATTGCTGCCTTCCATGTAGTTGCTCAGATTACAGATATAAACATAAAATTAGACAAAGTAAAATTTTCAAGCATTAACTGCTATCCAAAAAAACTGAAAGAAATTAGTACTATAATCATCTTGTCTACCCTTTGTATGTGCATACATGATTTTCCCCCTTCTTTTTTTTTCCTATCCCTTCTCTTTTCCTTCACCCCAATTATTTAAAATCACTATGAACTAGTTAAATTACTACCTCCACTAAGCCTCAGTTTTCTCATCTCTAAAATGGAGGGTAAGCCGGGCGTGGTGGCGCAGGCCTGTAATCCCAGCACTCGGGGGGCTGAGGCAGGCGGATTGTTGTGAGTTCAAGACCAGCCTGAGCTACAAAGTGAGTTTAAGGCCAGCCTGAACTGCATAGTGAGACTCTGTCTCAAAAAGGCAAAAAATAAAATAAAATAAAATAAAATAAAATAAAATAAAATAAAATAAAATAAAATAAAATAAAATAAAATAAAATGGAGGGTAGGGCTGGGGAGATAGCTCGGTGCTCTAAGCACCTGCCTGGCAAGCACAAGGACCCAGGTTTGATCCTTGTACCTCATGCCATGCTGGCCCATGCCAAGCCACCGAAACCAGGTGTGGGGGTACACACCTGTGATCCCAGCACTGGGGAAGCTGAGACAGAAGGATCACTATGAGTCTGAGCTGCATAGTGAGACCCTGTACCAAATAAACAAACAAATAAATAAAAAAAATAAAATGGAGAACATAATCTGTCTTGTCAAAGAAACTGTAAAACTTAAATGTTATAAGAATGTAGACTGGCAAGCACGGCACCTCGCCCATGGTAGGTACAGAGAATGGTGGCTTCCCGTTCTCATCTTCCATCATTCCCTTCACCTTCTCTCTCAAGTGGAGAGTTAGACCCACCTTTGATATTTAGCCCATGCTGGTTTTCTTCTCTTTCCTCCAAACTTTTTTTTTTTGCATTTTTAGGGAAGGGTCCATAGGGTGTTCATGGTCTCACTACTAGGTAAGACACATAGTGACATGCCTGTTTACAGCCTCCCAAGAGCTGGGATTACAGGCGCATGCCCCCATGCCAGTCTCAGTACGCCCCAGAGGTGGGACCAGCATGGCAGGCCCTGGGATCGAACCCCTGGCCCATGAGCCTGCTTGCAGGCACTTTAGTAAACTGAGCTATCCTCCAAATGGTTTTTGAACCCATGTTTCAACCATCCCAAAGCTGATATCTAATCTTCAGTCATGGGTGGCTTCTTAAAACTCAGATGAAACACTTAAGAGTTCATGAGTAATAATTTTAAGACAGAACCCTAAAATTTGCTTTTGCAATGAATTTGTCAGTGATGGTGCTATTGGTCTGAAAACCATCATTTGAAAAGCTCCACTCTTGATGGTCCTTGTAATAATCTCAGCATATTATGTAAAAGATGTTAAAATGTTCTAGTTCTCAATATTAACATGTTAAAAATGTCTTGAGTTTGTTTTTCAAAAGTCATAGAAATTTAGTAGGGGAGACTTCTTTTAAGATGGCTGAATTTTGTTTATTTGTCTTGATTTAAATTGTCACAAAAAATACAGAGCACGAAAATTTCCATCTTAATCATTTATGGTGCAAAGTTAGTTCAGTAGTATTAAGCATGTTCAAAGGTGACTGAGTTTTTTACATATATATCATTTCTCAGTGAATCCATTCCACACAGCTAGGTGTGGTGGCACAGGCCTGTAATCCCAGCACTTGGGAGGCTGAAAACAGGAGAATCACTATGAGTCTGATCTATATAGTGAGACCCTGGAGACCCTATACTAAAAACATAAAAAAAGCAATCAGTCAATCAATCACCAACCAATCAATCAATCCACTCGAGGCAATACGGAGGACATGGAACGGAAATAAGCTCTCTACATTTAGTGGGGCTGGCAGACATTGCTAAGCTTGGGGTGCTATAATTGAGTACAGAAGCTGGGCTGGGGCAGAGTAGAAGAAGCTCCACCATGCAGCCTCAGGGGGAACAGCTAGTTTACCTGAGAATACTGGGAAAGATTAGGAATTTGTAGAACCAAATATTGAGTGGGAAGAGGGAAAGCAGGGTGTCTAGACCAAGAGGACTGACTGAAAGTCTTTGTCACGTGGCATCTTGACCCCAAGCAGTCAGGCGTTTCTAGCCCAGAGGCCCGTAGGGTTTATTTTCTTGAGAATTTGAACCTGAGGGACTAGATTTCAGGACAGGCAGAGGGGAAGGGTGGGAGGGCTGATTTAAACATCTCCCAGCCCATCATCAGCCCAGCTCCCAAACATTCACATCTAAGCTCATTAATACGAGACCACTCCTCCCTGCATAGGCAATGGATGAGAACCTTTTTCTGTGAAGAAACTGAATTTTCTCTGAAAAAATTCTCCCAGAGAAAGGACCTTATGAACTCCAGGGCTGCTCCATAAAATATCTAGCTGGACGCTGAGTTGTCCTACCGCAAAACACATCAGTTGTCAAACCCTCTCTCTGCTTGCAAGTTTTCTAATTAGTGTTTACTTCCTTCCCTTTGAAATAAATATTATCAGTCACTTGAGACAAGTGTACAACCTGAATGTGAGAAACATAACACAACACTGTCACAGGCAGTGCTGTCTGTATCTGCTGCACTGACTTTCTCTGGGCCTCTCTGCATATCCACAAAAGGCTTGCACACCATGGGCCCTTCACCCGGGGCCCTGCTCCCTTTGGCAGTAGGTGCCAGTGTTTATGTATGTGTATGTGGGCTAGGTTCTGGGATAGGATGCATCAAATTTTCCAAGTCTAAGACCCTCTAACAATCAATGGACCCACTTACTCAGGGAGTTTCTAAGCCTCTGTCCCTGGGTTTGTTCTTTGGATATGTTTTGCCTTCTTGTGCCTCTGTACACACGTGGATTTTGACTCGAGTGCGTTTGCCTTTCAGGCGGAGCTGCTCTCCCTTCTTCTCTCTAGGCTCATTTGAAATACTGGGCTTAATGGGAAGCTTTGTGTAACCCCCACCTCTCATCGGGGTTAGATGACCCTCCAGTGTTTCTCCAGCCACCTGTATAATTTCCATCTGCTTTAGAAGAATGTGTCTTCCACCTCTGAGTGGAAAATCCCATCTTCTCCCAATAGCTGACCTGGAAAGCTGAAGAAAAACCTTCCAACAGCACCTGTATTTCCAGTGTCAGGATGATGCTCTTGTTAATTGGGCCAGGAGCTGGACAGGACAGGAGTGAATTAGCTCATTCCTTTGAATTACACTTCAGAGCTCAGCAGAGACAGAGAGCTGACAAGAAATGGAAAAAGGAAGACAGGACAATTATTGCAATTCTTTGGGCCTTGACATTAGGTAAACTAGTAGAGCTGAGGTGCTTTTGAATACCATGAAGATGAACTGGTAAAGACAAGTCAAGGTCAAAGCAATACTTCAGTCTTCTGATTACGTACTAGATGCTGTCGTCTAATTCACAAGATACATGGAATAGTTATTTTTCTTTTTGGGGCCATGTTGCCTTGGTATATTTGGAGAATTCCCCAGGTTATGATTGTTTTTTCAAGCTCAGGACCTTGTGCTTGCCAGGCAGGCACTTAAACCACAGAGATATCTCCCCAGCCCTCAGATTATGAACCTTAATAGAAGGGAGATATCATTTGAGATCCTGGAAGCCTAGGAGCGGTTTTCTTCAGTCTCCCAGCCTCTGCAGCTATAGGATCAGACTTATGACCAAGGCTGAGCCAATCAGATGCTCTCAACGCAAGGAATAAAGCAGGAAAGGCTTGCTTGAGGGGGAAGTAATCACAGGAAATGCAGGTACTTGCAGGAGGGTGTCCCTGAGGCTGAGGCAGCATCCAAGTTCCTAGCCAGAGAGGCTCATGCTGCAATCCACTGTGTCATTTGCTTGCCTGGATTGGAGATGCCTCCCACACCAATCCTGATTATTTATCTATTTATTGGGTGGAACCAGGGATTGAACTCAGGTCCTTGCACTTGCCAGGGAAGTGCGTATTCCACTGAGCCATCTCCTCGGCCCTATTTATTTATTTGTTAGTTAGTTACTGGGTATTAAATCCAGTGCCTTTGTTCTTAACTAAATCCCCAGTCCTTTTTAAATTTTTATTTTGAGGAGTCTTGCTAAATCTCCTTTTCCCCTGCAGATTCCAATAAGCCTGTTCCTTTAGGTGCAGTTTTGCTGGGTAGTAGGTAGGGACAGTGGGAATCTTATTCATCCACATCCTGCTAACTCTCTAAATCATCAGCTTGGGCTTAAACTTGCGGTTTTTCTGCTTCAGATTCCAGAATGCTGAGATTACAGGGGTGTGCCATCACTCCAGCTAGTCTTATACTTGTATTTTCTGTATCATTCCCTGCTGAAGAGGCCCGGCCTTTGGGTTTTGCTGAAAGAAGAGCCTGAAATGAGAAAGAACATCAGAGGAGGTGGCTTATTTGGGAGGTGACTCCAGGAAGTACATATGAAGAAGAAACACGATTGATAGAGGGAAGTAGGAAGTCTACACAAGGTGGGTTCTGCAGGTAAATCTTAAAACAAATAGAGAAACAGAGGTTCAACTCCTTTTGGAGCCTCTGAGGAGCATGATTACTAAGCATTTATCCACAGGGGTTTCTCCCACCCACTGTATTGCTCCAAGAGCTCTTAAGTCTTGTGCCCTTCTAGGATGTTTCTGTTGTGAGCTGAACAAACTCCTGAAGTTCTTAGAAAGCTCCAAGGCAGAAAAACGGATGGAGCAGACCTTAATGTAAGACATGATTGGTGGTGCACCCTGATTGCTACCAAGTGGTTGTATCATGGGACAAGGGACACATGAAGCTCTTGGTGCTTCTGACAAGTCCCCATCTTTTCTTTTCTTTTCTTTTCTTTTCTTTTCTTTTCTTTTCTTTTCTTTTCTTTTCTTTTCTTTTCTTTTCTTTTCTTTTCTTTTCTTTTCTTTTCTTTTCTTTTCTTTTCTTTTCTTTCTTTCTTTCTTTCTTTCTTTCTTTCTTTCTTTCTTTCTTTCTTTCGTATTTTTATGGAAGGGTCTACAGGGTGTTTAAGGTCTCACTACTAGATCAGAACTCATAGTGATCTGCCTGTTTACAGCCTCCAAGAGCTGGGATCACAGGTTTCTGTCTCAGTTTCTGTCTCAGAGCACCCCTGGAGGGTGGGGGGGCCAGCACAGCAGGCCTGAGGATCAGAGCCCCAGCCCCTGTGCCTGCCTGAAGGTGCTTTAATCTTCTGAGCTACTTGGCAGGCTCTGTCTTTTCAACTTGTTTCCAGTCTGCTCCCATCAGACTTGTAATCAGGAGCCTCACTGATGTGGAGAAAACGAAGGCAGCTGAGTAAATTCCCCTGGACACCATTCCTCTGCCCCGCATAGTCCAGGAGAGTGAATTCTTCTTCTGAGATTCTCAGTTTCTCCCAACCACTGCCCACGTTCTGGTCACCGTCGTCTCTCACTGGATACCTGCTTTGTTCCTCAACTTGCTTCTTTAAAGCCATTCTTCTCTTTTACATTGCAACCAGATTCAACTTTCAAAAATCCAAGTCTAGTTTTGGACAAAGGCATAAAAACTCCCTCAGTGGTGCTTGCCTCAGGTCCTGGCCCTGAGTCCTGTGAAGTTCAGTTTCTGGGCAGAGTTGCATCCAAATAAGCATAGACCACCTGGGTCAAGGGACCACTGCATAGGGCTGTTTGTTGTGAAGAGTAAACTACATGTATACAGTGCCTGGCATGCAGTAAGTGCTAGCTTATTTTCCTTACGTTTTAAATAGATAATTTTTTCCTTCACATCATTTTATATTAGTGCATATTTGCGATATCAATGAAAGGGCTTCGTTGTTGTTGTTTTTCTTTCATTTATATATTTGGCACAGTCTTACTTCGCAGCTCAGACCTGGAGCAGTCCTACTGTCTTCAGACTCCCCAGCACTAGGATGACAAGCATACGCCACTATGCCCGGTCTCAGTCGCTGGCTTAGCATGCCGCAGGGGCAGGGCCAGCACACATGCAGGACCAGGATTTGATTCCTGCACTCTGCTGAACTACCTCGCTGGCTATGAAAGGGCTTCATTTTGTCTGGCTCGTTCACACACATCACCCCTATGGCACCTCGCCCTAATACTACTCTGGGGAGATTTCAATGTGTACAGTGCACTTTGATCATGCCTGTCTTCCCTGTTACCTGCCTTCCCACCTTCTTATATTTATTCTTTCCTCTTCTCTGTTACAGTCTTCCTTCTCCTTTGTCATCTTTTTAAGATTCTACTCATTAAGAAAAACATGCAATATTTGTCTTTCTGTGTCTTGGCTTATTTTGCTCAATAAGACTTCTAGATCCATCTATTTTCCTACAAATGATAACTTTGTTCTTTTATGATTGAATTATGCTCTATTGTGTGTGCATACCAGATTTTCTTTATCTATTCATACATTGACAGCACCTAGGTTGGCTCTGTATCTTGGCTATTGTGAATCATGCCACAATGAACAGGGATGTGCAGGTGTCTCTATAGTCTGCTGTCTTTAATTCTTTAGGGTGTATAGCATGGAATGTTAGTGCTGGATCAATTATTAGCTCTCATTTTAATTTTCTGAGGAACCTTCATATTATATCTGTAGTGATTTACATTCTATACTAATTTGTATTCTCACTGGCAGTGTAAAAGGATTTATTTCCCTCTGCATCTTAATAAGTATTTTATTTTAGTTCGTTGGATGTTTTGAGACAGAATCTCACCATGCAGTTCAGGCTGAAAACTGGAACTATGCTGGGATCACATGTGTGTACCATCACATCCAGCATGAGTATTTTATTTTTGAGCAATAATGTAAATAACATTTTTTTTTTGTCTTTTTTGAGCTAAATTCCCAGCCCCTGCAAGTAATATTTTAAACTTCAAACCCCACTTATTAATGCTGGTATATAGGAAAGCAATTAACAGACCGTGTTATGAGGAACAGAATGCCATGGTATGTCTCATAATGGTTCATTTCTCCTGTTCCCCTGCAGGAATCATGAGGGGATTTTTCCCCAGTATATGCTGGAGAATCTGGTAGAGGTCCTAGAGGTGAAAACCACGAAAGTATCAGGTCCCCATGACTGTGTCCTCTGGAGTTTTTAACTCTCAGGTTTGTGTACATCCAACATTTAGAAATTTTCCAATTATAGCTCATGCTTTCCCAACCTGGCACTTATTCCCGCAAAGGTTTCTGCCTGTGGATTTTGCTCTGATAACGTACAACTCTTTGTGTCCGTCTGTCTTTCTCCAGTTTTGAGTGGTAGGTCTTTATCCTGTAATCTCACTTTTGCTGATATGTCTAAGAAAAGTTTTTGATTTTTCAGTTTGTTCAACTTTTTCCTTTTAGTTAGGATGGTGCGATAGCTTCTAGTTCTTTATACACTGGACTAGAAACCAGAAATTGGAGCTTTCCTTTTTCATTCTTAAAATTTTGGTGAATATATCACAAAAGAGTTATCATGTAAACCACTTTTAGGTGTCAGATCCAGTAGCACCAGGTAATTTACACTGCTAGGCAACCATCACCATCATCCATCTCCAGAACTTGTCATCATGCCAAAGTGAAAATTAAACATTAAACATTAACTCTGGGTTAAGTAAACACTGACTTCTATGTTATTATTGATGCCATTGTTATGATTATATATAAACAACCACAATTATTCAACTAGGATATTCATCATCATTCTCAAGAACATGTTTGGGGCAGACTCATGGTGTGCTTCTGAGAAGAGGCTAATGAGCTCAAGGTGTTGGGAGAGAAGGACCATTAGTGGAGAGACACTGTGGATGGTGTAGGGCGATGCTTCTTCAAGTCAAGCTAAGAAAACTGCCCTGAAGGTTGGTCCTAAGTGGAAACATTTATCAGGGTAAATGTTCTGGGACCACATTGACTTCATTTCACTGATTTTGTTTTATTGTTTCGTCTGCCCAGCAATAGAACCTTGAAACTCCCAGCGAGATGAATGGGAAAATTCCATGTGCTAATCTCATTTCCAAATGTAATTGGTGTCTGAATTACAACACCCTCTGCTTCTAAAGGCTGTGTCAACGGGGCCATTCATCCTCCTCTCCATCTGAGTGGACCATAGTTTTACTGTGATTCATGTTCATTGTCCCAGCAAAGGAGAAGTAGGAAAGTTGGTGCAAACTTTCCGGAGGGTAACTTCTGTGTCAAAATTTAAAACTGTCGGAATCTTTAACCCACCAATTTCATTTCAAGGATTTATTTTGTTCCCAAAAGAAGTAACTGGACAACAGTTGAGGATGTTTGCATAAATTAGGATGAAGTCTTCTTTATAATTGTGAAAAGGTGACAATATTCTAGGATAGGTTTTTTGGCACAAAGGACAGAAAAGGCAAAGGAGGCCTTTATTATGGGCACAGAAGGGAAGACCACAGAGAAAGAAATGCAAGAATCCTCTGGCCAGACAAAGGAAGGCAGCTGCCTTTATAGTTTTCTGATGAGGAGAGCCTTTGGGAGGCAGGGTGATAACGTTGTCATGACTCATTGGCTATCTCTTGGCATGTGGGAAGGGATGGCAGAAGGGCTGGGAAAAGAAGAAGTCGTTGTTTTAGGCTCATTGCCGTCATGGAGAGGTGCCGCGGTGACTCAGAAGATTTCCACATGGACTGAAACCTCGCCATGGCATACTTGCCATGAAACTGGTGCCAAAGACAAGGCAGGGCTGTGGTTAAGAAAAAATCCCATACTATTCAGACATATGCTGCAGAATGGTGGCCTGGCTTATATTTTCCCTGTACAAGCACTCCTAGATTATAATACCCAGACTTCATAATATGTAACGATAACAATACCTTTCTTTTGGAAAAGTTTATGTAGGAAAACATTTATACTTGTATCCCTAAAATTCAATAGAAATATTTTGAAATTATCTCAGAATATTCTATACTTGTTATGGGAGATATTTAATAGTTTTAGGTATTTATGTCATTTTCTTTTTTTGTCATGTTGTTGTAGGCAGCTAAATTATATAGAAATATAGGCAGTCAGACAGGGCCAGCCCCTCAAGGAGACCATATGGAAGACAAGGTGACTTTGCAAATTGGGAAGAGACAGACCCTCCTGTTCTGGGCCAGACCTCAAGACAAAAGAGTAAACAAAATGCAGCCGCATACCTCTCTAGGGATGGGTATCAGGGATTGATATTCTAAATAGGTATCAATCACCTTGAAAAAGCCAGCAAGAAGTCACTAACCCGACCCCAACAGGAAGAGCCCCTGTTCCATATTCATGCCTGCTTGCTTCCCCAATAGATCCTGATGTAATCAATTTTTCCTGAGCAATTGTAGTCTTACTGATTGACCATAGTTTTGTCCCGGTGTGACAAAACAATGGTCAATCAGTAAGACTGCGTTTTCCACCTAAGGCCCATCTCACCACATAGTTTTGCTGTATATAAACCCAAGACACTACAGATTCCTGGAACGAAGGATTCCCCTTTCGGTCCCTCTCTTGGACAGAAGCTTTCATTCCTCCAATAAATATATTCTGCTCTTAACCCCCATTTGTTCCTAAAATTCATTTCTCAGTTTTATAGAACACGAGCTTGCCCCAAGTACCTTTCAGGTTGGGAATTTCATTTTCCCCAAATCAATGCAGTAGGCGTCTAAGCACAATTCTAACATAGCTGCTGTTTGATTTTCCTTCTTGCTAAAATCAAATGATAAAACATGTTATGTACAAATAAGTAACTGATTTGAAAAAAAAAAAAAAAGGTTAAAATAAACCCATGAAGGAGCCCTGTGTCCTGACTACTGCTGGCGGTACGACAGGAAGTTATTCTCAAACCAGTGCATAGCAGCCCTTTTAATTGCTGGTAGTGTGGGAGTTCATTAGGTATTTTGTATTCCAATATGATAGTGTTTTTTAAAAAATTGAATAGCTTTGTATTTTTGAGTACTTATTTTCTTTACCTCCAGAGTGCTGGGACTGCAGGTATGCCCCGCCATGATGCGTGGGCCCCAACAGTACTTTTATGTTCACAGTAGAAGGTGTGAGATTTCTGCGTATCTTCATGCCCACGTGAACAGCTTTGCCCACTGTGAGACGACATTCCTCCTGAGTAATGTATTTGTTGTAATCAATAACCCTACATTGGCACATCAGAATCATCCATATTATGGTCTACTGTTGGTGTTGCATATTCGACAGGTTTGGGCAAATGCCAATAATGACACCATTATATGACACCATTCAGTATCATGCAATATAATTTTACTGCCTTAAAACTCCTTTGTGTTCTATATAATACATTTTTAAGAATGTAAAGGTGTATTACTGGGTTTAAGTAAAGTTTTAAAAAATTTCTTGGGTTTTTGACTGATGTGTAATTCATTCTAATTTTTCCTCTTTAATATAATAGCTTTCCTGCTGGCATTTTTGCCAAGAACATGTTTTTTTAGAAACACTTTAGTGACATTAAGTGGGAGACACCCGAACTAAGTTAAAAAAAAAAAACATGTTACAAAAAACTTCTATACCTTTTATGGGGGGATATTTAAAATTTTTAGGTATTTATGCTGTGCTACTTAGGAGGGTTTTGGCTATGCATATTAATTTGGTGACTATAAATGAGATGTTACTCAAAAAGATCAGAAATTGAGTGTTTCCAGGGCTGTTTCAGCCTTAAGACACATCAGCAAGGGATTGCAGCCTTCTTATTTCTGCTCTGTCATCCCCAGGTCCCTGGCTCAGCCTCTCGGTCTTCTGCCCTCCTGCTGGAAGGCTGGTGGCCGTTTTGTTCCCACAGTGCGGCGGTGCCACTGACAACCCACAGAAGCAGGAAAGGTTTCACCTCATCCCTTTTGAGATTGTGGAGCACTTCTGTAGAACCTCTACCAGAGCCCTCTTATCATTTACAGCCAGAAAGGGGGGCGGGGCATGCACTTGCAGAACAGCCCAAGAACTGAGGGGAGAAACTGCACCTCAGCTGCACCTTCGAACCTGAGCGGGTAACAGCCCAATCCTGACTGTAGCACTGTATCGCCAGGGCCGGCACCTGGGCTTTGTAAATATTTTTAAATTCTTGGATATTTTCTACTAATTATAATTCACCTCTTGGATTCTCTGAAGCACTTCCCACTAACATCCTGAAGAATACTGTGGTTTATTTTAGCAATAAATAAAATAATTTGGAACTGTTTATTGGATAGGCAAATGATTATGTTTGATGTATATAGAATGTTTGTATTTTTTTCTTTTTTTTTGGCAGAACTGGGAATTGAACTCAGACCCTTGAGCTTGCCAGGGAAACGCTTATTCTACTGAGCCATCTCCCCGGCCCCAAATGTTTGTATTTCTATGGATTAAAAAAAAGTATAAATGTGTGAAATGACAAAAATGTGAAGAAAAATCCTGGAAGATGACAGGTTAAACTTGTAATTGTGATTATCATGGTGATGTAGGAGGAGGATTAATTACAGATGATTTTCACCTGTCAGTTGAACTTTTACAGTGAACATTAATCAAATCATCAGTAAAACAATGAAGACATGTCCCCATTGGATAAAAAAGATTTCGAAAAGATGTAGTCACTGCTTTATTGTCCCAAGCGTGTCTCTTTGGGGCAGCCTGGTTCCTGGTGCAGGAGCTCATTGGTAAGAGTGAGTGATCACCCACCCAACAAGTCTTTTTTGCTCATGTGACTGGTGAAAGAGCAACTCTGACCATGACTGCTTATTTCCCTGCCAGAGATTGGTACAGTCTATGGAATACAATGCAACTGTGGCCAATAAGATGTAAGGAGACATCAGCGTTTCTGGAAACGTTGTTGACTTTTCAAAGAGACACAGGAGAGAATGCCTCTACTTCTTCCACATACATTGCCAGCCAGATGTGATGCCTGAGTATCCAGCTTCTCTCATGATTGTGTGGGGCTGGCAGAGTGAAAATATGGAAAACATTGGGGTCCTTCTTGTAGTATGTTTTAAAATCTGTACAAAATCCAATTGTACTAATTTTAAGAATACAATTTAGTAAGTGAAGTGTTTAGTTGGTTTGATGTTTTTTGTATGTTGGTTTTAATTTTTGTTGTTGTTCATTCAGTCTTATCTTCGAAGAGAAGGCATTTCATCAGCAAGCACCAATATTATCATTATTTGGGCCCAGTATTGCTTAACACAAGGATAGAGAAGTTTTCTTCTTACCCTGATAGGCTAATTACTCTGTTGAAACTTTCCTTTGTATTTAATTGCACATCTCAGGGACCTTTTTATCAGCGTGTATCAATTGGTTTGAAGCAGCTGCCCATATTCACTGATGCATGCAGCTGCATCTTTATGTGTGTGTACTTTCTCATCTCAACATGCAGTTGAGGAGAGATGTGGGTTCTTGGCATGATGCCTGGCACAGAGGAGCTCCAAGAGAGGGTTGGTTATGGCAAGGGAGGTATCACAGAACCTGTAAGACGCTGTAACCGTGAGGGACAGCTGGGTGGCTGGGCTCTTGTTATGGTTTGAGTCTGGGCATCACCTGAAAACCTCATGCAGTCATGGGGCAGACTCCTAGGGTTTGTGATTAATTCATGATCCAATGCTGGGATTGTCGGTGTGGGTGGTACATCCGCCCTGGGGTGGACAATCTGAATGCAGTATAAGAAGGGGAGCGATGCTTGTCTCTGCTTCTGACGCCGCTGCCCCTACCTTTTTGCTTGTGCTGATTTGCTATTTTCTGCCCCCATGAACTGCTGTCCTCTGCCATGTGCCACTCTACCTTGGAGCCAGCTGATTATGGGTTGAAACCTCCACAAACTGTGAGCTAAATAAAGCTTTCCTTCCTCAGTTTTGGGTGTCAAGTATTTTGTTCCAGCAATGAGAGAAGAGTGACCAAGATGGCCTCCCACAATGCATCTTATCCCATCCTGTTGTGTCACTTGAATTAAGAATCACTTTAGGATATGAGTGGCAAGGGAGAGATCCAGAAGTCACACTGTGTGCCCAGGAAAGCTGGGGATATTGCCAGAGGCAGGAAAACAGTGGCCAGAGAAGCAGGGACATGGGTGCCCAGGAGCAAGACTGAGTCATTTTCAGGGGGCGCAGATCATGGGTTTCTGTGGCTGTGGACCTCAGATGTCTCTTATGCTGTCGGGACACTGCTGACTGGGTAGGGCCAGGGCATCTTGCGAAATCAGTAGGGCCCCAAGGATAGCACAGGCATGGCCTCTCTCTGTTGCCTCGAGGGCATTTGCCCTACTCAGATGTCATTCTGGGGAGAAGAAAGCAAAAAATAAAACATTTAAAGAAAAATAAAGCAGATCTATAAGGGTTTTAAACTGATATCAAAGGCATTTATAAAGGACGGGGTTTCCCATCAGGTGGTGTTGTACCAACGGGGGACATCTGGAAATAGGACAGTTTCCAACCAGTTTTTTAAAAATACAAATTTTAAACAGAAAAGTTGAAAGAATAAGAAAAATACATATATGTATCCATTAGCTATATTTCTCAGTTGTGTGTTATTATTTTTTTTAACCGTAATTGTTTTATCTGAAGCAGTTTAAAGTAAATTACAACCATTCTGACATTTCACCCCTACATGCATCTCTGAAAATAAGATGTTCCTGCAACCTGAGGGGGTGTTTTTGGGTGACACTGGAGGTTCATCCTGGTGCTGAAGTGGGTGAAGGGCAGGGAGGCCAAGTGTCCTTGGTGCAAAGTCTGCTCAGTACCCAGGAGAGCCGCCTGCTCTGGGACCCCTCCAGTCACCTTGTGAAAGCTGTCTGGTGGAAACATGTGCCTCTGTGGGGTGTGGGCATGTGTGGGAAGGTGCTGTCACATACTGGTTCTTTATATTTACATATATATATGTTTTATTATAAAAATTATACATAAACTGATAAGCTGTAGGGACTCACAAAAAATAAAAAGCCTAAAAACAGAAGAAAAATATCACACATAATCTCACCCCTCAAGCTCAGCCATTGCTCGTTGATGTTTTGGCACATTTCCTTCCAGTCCTTATCTCTATGCATCATTGAGATCATAATAAATATAGATGTAGTTTCCTGTAGGAGGCTTACTTTTCAGTAGGTTATTTAAAGTCTCCTGTCCTCTGTTCTCTCACCATAAGGTAGTCGTATATGGCGCTGGAGAATGAGAGGAAATCTGTTTTTGAAACAAAAAAAGCATGCTACATTTTCCAAAAGTGTGCCTGAGTTGCTCTGTAATTTGCTTCCATCCTACCCACTTGCCACTGTCCATAAAGCCTCAGGACGGTGTTCTGATAGAGGGGTGTTAGGCCCACTTTCCCAGTGAGATAACCAAAGCCTAGGAATCCTCCCACGACCCACAGCCTGTGCTCGTCACCATTTAGATGTACAGAAACCCGAACACCAGCACCATTGGCTCTGCATCTGCAGATTAAACTAACTGCAGATTAAAAACAAACTTTAGAAAAAAATACTTCTGTGTTGAACATGTAGAGACACTTTTCTTGTCATTCTTCTCTAAACAATACAGTATGACAAGTATTTGCATAGCTTTTTCATTGTATCAGGCAATTACAAGTAATGTAGAGATGATTTAAAGTATAGGGGAGGATGTGCATAGGTTATATACAAATATGAAGCATTTTAAGTAAGAGACTTGCACATCTGTGGATTCTGGTATCCCTGGGGATCCTGGCACAACTCCCCATGGCCCCGAGCTCCAAGAACTGGAGTGGGTACAGGTGGGAGGCACGCTGTCACCCCTCACTCCTTTTATGTCTATGTTTTGATAATAACAGCCCTTTAACTAGTATGTTACTCTTAAGACCCTTCTTGGTACTTGTTTCAGCCTGGGAAGTTCATATTTGTAATCCCCTGGATAAGTTATTGGAATCCTGTCAAGTTAATTTCAATCTACACTTCAGTTCAACCCATGGCAAGAACAAAGACACTAAGACATATTTACAGTTATGGGGAGCCGAGGGGTCCTAAGTCCAGCCATGGGGATGGCTCTCCAGAACAAAGGCCACGGCCCAAGGTCAAACCCAGGTTTCATTCAGTCATGAAAGAAGAGTGGCTTAAGGATGAATGACTGAGAATTGCAGGAAGTAGGTGAGTGCTGTGAGCTGGGCTAGGTAGGAGGCCTGCATTTACTTCTGCAATATGCAGTGAGGATATGCAGAGAGTAATCTACACTACATCACTGAGATAGTAGCTGATGCTTTGGGGTTGGTGCTCTGCTGTGTAATCTTTCAAGCCCCGGGAAGTCAAAGCCCCTATTTTGAGGCTCCGTCCCAGCCGAGATCCTCGCTTCCACAGTGTGGACCACTGGTTCTTTGTCCTGTCTTGACTCAGCTGACATTAAAGAGCAGCAGGTAGGGGTTGCCAGGGAAACACGCCGTCTTCAAAGACTCCACCCAGCACCTCAGCCAGACTAATATCATTGGTTAAAGCCAATTTAAGGGATAGGGAAAAATCCTAACCAGCTCTGTACATATCAATGCATGGAAATAGGGTCAGGAACAGCCAAAATGGAGACAACTGCTTTTCTTTCAAGGAGAGTGGCTCTGGTGGTCCTCCACATTTTACACCACTGATACTGTGGCATTATGACACCCATTCCCAGACCAGTTCTGGCGAAAGAGAAGCAGGGACAGTGAGAAGTGGGACTCAGAAGTGGCCCTGGAAGGGTGAGACTCAGATACTTTTCTACAGAATCAAAAAAAAAAAAGTAGGGTTTAATGGGCTTGGGGGAGGGTTCCCTTTGGACCATCTCTTTTTAGGTTGGGATATGATTGGGGAAGAAGGTCTATTCTGTGTGTAGGGGCGGCCAGTACCAGAAGAGAGAACATTAACTACCTGGAACAGAGGAAATGCCTCAAACTCCTGAACATTCTTCACTTGAGAAGACATCTGTGTCCCTCCTGTGAATCTGGGCTGGCTCAGTGGCTGCCTGACAAGGCCATAGGGGTCTGGAGATTTCACCATTTGATTTCTTGGAACACTTGTTCTCTGCACTCAGCTGCAGGATGCCAAGAAGTGAGGGTGCCCAAGCAGCCCGTGCCAGCAGTGGCCACCAGTGGCAGCCCGAGCGCAGCTCTTAGCCGAGTGAGCCATCCAGGACAGGAGCAAGTCCTCCGGCTCTTTTGGAACTTTCCTGGCTGATGGCCTGAGGAACAGAAATGAGCCAAGCTTGCTAAGCCCCACCCAAACTGCAGATCTGTGAGTAAAGAAAATGGCTGCTGTTATTTTAAATTACTAAGTTTTGGGGTAGCTTGCTATGCGGCATTAGTAACCAGAATACCACCATGCTCTGAGCTGGTTTGTTGAGCTGAATTGTATTTGTCAAACCTTCACATACAGTGTCTCCTTTAATCCTCATCTCCCCTCCAAGGTGACAAAAGCAGTGGCTAACACTTAATAAGTGCTCGCAGTGTGCCTCCTGTAGCTCAAAATCCTTTTCCTATACCAGTTCACTCAATTATGCTCAAAACTGTGTTTCAGAGGTACTCTAATTCTTCACTAAAAGATTTGGAAAGAGATACAGGGAAATTTTCTTTTCTTTCTGTATTTTAGGGAAAGGTCTATAGGGTGTTCAGGGTCTCACTACTAGATCAGACTCTAGTGATTCAACTGTTTACAGCCTCCCACGTGCTGGGATTATAGGCGTGTGCCACCACACCCAGTCTCTATCACAGTCGCAGTGTGCCTTAGGGGCAGGGCTGGCAAGGCAGGTGGAGGACGGAACCCCCACCCCTTGCAGGCACTTGAATCCGCTGAGCTATTTGGCCCAGCCCTGAAATTGAAGAACTTGCCCCAAGCCACACAGTGACAGAATCAAGAGGTCAATTTTCTGAATTGAAAGTCACAATTTTTTTTTTTTTTTTTTTTTTTTTTTTTTTTTTTGAGATGGGTCTTGCTGTGTAGTTCAGGTTGTTCTTGAACGTACCATGTCCCCAGGCTGACCTCACGGTGATCCTCCTGTCTCAGCCTGCCAGTGCTGGGATTTATAGGCTTGTGCCACCATGCCCTGCCCACAATTCTAATTCTAATTCTAATTCCAAATTCCAACTCTAATTCTAAAATTGTAAACAGTGCTTCCTCCAAGGTGGGAAGGGGCGTTCCTGGTCTACAGATGAGAAGACTGAGTCTCAGACAGGTAGAGCGACTTCTCTAAGAGCGCCCTCATACTGAGGAACTTCTCTAGGTGGCTTAGGACTTCTGGGGAAGCGGCCACAGCTCTGACGGGGGTGAGAGCTTTTGCGGGCCCTGTGCCCCCACGCTGGCTTTTGATCTCTAATGTCTCTGAGCTTGTCTGCTTCCTCCAGCTACAGTGGGGGCCCCTGTTGATCTTTGGCTGTCCTCATATGTTCAGTTTCATCCTCAAGCACAGGACTTTTCCTGTTAAGAAAGTTCTTAGAATCTAGATTTGACAGTCATATCATGTGTGTGGAAATATTGCATCGCACCCTCCAAAATATGCACAAAATCATGTGTCAATCCAAAATAAGATACAGTGATGAATACTTTTCTGAAAGGTACCAGGTTATTTTCTCCAAGCTCCCAAGGACCTACCACAAGAGCTGGTAGAGTTCCAAGGAGAGTCTGCTGAGCGCGGTCCGGCCCTGGGGCCTCGGCCCTTTCTTCAGCCTCTACCCTCTGCCTTGCAGATGAGGCTGCGGAGGGAGCAGGAGAGTGCGTCAGGGGCAAAAGCAAGTGGAGGTCACACAGGCCTGGGGTGCAAGTTAATTAGCTTCTCTGAACCCCCAGGTACTTGTCTGTGAGATGGGGTTATGAGTGCTCTTCCTAATGGGGCCTGAGGGAAGATCAGATGAGCTGGCACATGATTGCCCGGCCCCCTTGGGTGCGGAGCTCGGTGCGCTGGCTGCCAGCCACCTGCGTCTTCTTGTCCACGGCCCTCACCTTCTCATGGCAGCTCTTGTCCAGAAGCTGACTGTTGAGGGCCAGCTCATTTTACTCATTTGAGGCAGCACCAAAGGGCCATTCTGGCTTCAGAACTGCTGTAGATTGGCTGGTACCATTGTTGCATTATCTTTTCCGCCTATTTTTTAATTTAATTTTTAAAATTTGGTATAGAGTCTCACTATGCAGCTCAGACTTGTAGTGATCCTCCTGTCTCAGCATCCCCAGTCTCGGTGGACAGCTCCACACAGGGCCAGCACAGCATGTGGTACTGGGGATCGAATCCAGGTCCTTGCACTTGCCAGGCAGGCACTTAGACCACTGAGCTATCTCCCTGGCCCTCTGCCCAATTCTTTAAAAAAAATTTAATTTTTATTAGTACATATTTACAGTGCATGATGACATTAATCTTGAGGAATAAGCACATATACATAATACATCTCAACTCTTTTTTCCCTTCTCCTCCATCTCTCATTTAATTTTTTTTTTGCCAGTATCAGATTCATTTATTTATTTTACAGTTCTTATCTGGTAATTAATAAGCAGACTACCAGGACAAAAACACATAAGACGATTGTACTAAATGAAGCTATACTTTCAGATACACTGGCCATGCTGCATTATAGTAATTTTATTCTTTTTCCCTTTCCCCTTATTATGTGTCTTTTATTTGACACCTTGTGGTACTTATATATTAGGTTCCTTATAGAAAAGAAACCATGCAATATTTAAGCTTTGTGTGCCTGATTTACTTACTTAACATTATGGTCTTAAGGACCCATTTTCACACAAATGCTTCCAGCTTATCCTTCTTCACCCCTTCTGCTCCATTCTGTTGCCACCTTCTCCCTGTCATATCCTACACACAGTGTCTCCCTGTGACTGCACACAGCTCATGCCTGGTACGTGGCAGGCATGCTTTAGAGTTACAGACATCTACTGTGCTCGTGTGGGGGAATGTCATGGTCTGTGAGGGACATCTGTTTTCAGCTCCACTTTTGCTGACATCACACTGATAACTTGATGTCAGCCATGCTGGGAATATTTACACCATGGAAATCAGTAAATGCTACCATCCCAACCTCCACTCACCCTGGGGATCTGGTTGGTAAACATTTACTGGCACCACTGGAACTTAGTCACCTGACTCCCCTCCATGCAAAACAAGCTGAGAAATGTGGTATAGCTCTGTGCTGGAAGGAAAGGAAATTGGATTGAGTAAGAAGCTAGCCACAAATACCAGGACCACCTGTTCCTGGAACTAGAACAATTCCAAAAACCACAATCTTAACCCATGTTGTATTGAGTGAAAGGGACTTGGGGTGTTTGCCATGGTGTCTGCTGTACGCACATCCCCAGTGCCCAGCTCAGGGCCTGGGGTAGGTCTGTGCGCTGTGAGCCTAGAACAGTCTCTGCACAGGTGCCACAGGTGGAAATCTCAAGGGCCCTGGAGACAAAGGTCAGCAGCTATGCCCAAGCCTCCCAAGGCCGAAAGAAAGAAAGGAGACACCACATCCATGTCTTCTGGACTCAGTGAGCCAGCGTGGCTGCACAAAGCACCCTGCCGAGCCATTTGCCTTCAGAAGCCTGGAAGTCTACACTCGAAATTACTTCTCCCAAGGGTGGTGCCCAAGATGCCAAAATTAATTCTTCTGAAGGTAGTGCTGCAGGCTACGCATAGGGCATGTGTGGGCAGAAGAGGAGCGTGCCTCAGGCAGGTAGAAAACTGTCCTCACTGAGCTGTCTCAGAGGGACAGCAATTAGAAAGAAAAGAAAGTAGTCACCTGTCAGTTCCTGGCTGCAGCTTCTTCCAGAGCTGTCTGAGCTGTGTCTGACAAGGGGAGATGCTGATCCAGGGATTTGGGACCTGAGCTCTGAAATGAGCACAGCTGGGCAAGATGTCGCCTCTGCAGCTCCATGTACTGCAGAGGTGAAGAGTGGGGGACTCTGGCGTCAGATGCACAGTGACCTGGTGAAACTCTCTGAGCCTTAGATCCCTCCTTTGTAGAAGGAGGTAATAACTTGTATCTCTGGTGCAGGTGACACTGGTGCAGTCAAAACTCGAGATGGTGAAGCAATTATTAAAATAGAGGGGAATGAAATAGATTTACTGGACTTACTGTCTCTGTCTCTCTATCACTGCCTTTGTTTTCATAGCAACCTAGGGTCCAGGTGTGCAGAGTCCAGCAGTGCTTCAGTAGCATAGCAGCAACCCTAAGGCTCTGAGAGAAGCCTTTTCTCCCCTCTGAGAGAAAATCTTCAGGTTGCAGGTGCTTTCAGGCCCTCGTCTATATACTACTGTCCTTATCTGAGTGACCGACCTCCAAGAGCCAGAATCTGCATTTTTCCACCAAAGAGATTCCTCTTCTGTGGACCTGGTAGGCTGGAAACACCACTATCACCCCCCCCCCATCAGCCTAGAGTCACCAATTGTTGGGTGCTTGACAGGTGGGATTAGTTATAATCTTCCTAAATCCATGAATTTCCTCTTGCAATTCCAGAGAAGTTTTGGCATCTCAATCTTGTTACCTGTGAGCCCTGTAGATCTCATAACTACACTCACATGTTTCCCAGGCTTATGATGATACTTAGTAAACTTTTGCAATTTTGACCCTAGTTATGGGTACAGGAGCAAAAAGGTATGATCTTAGCGGGTATCAAGGAAGGACCATACTCTTGTTTCTTTTTTGTCTTTCTGAGTCAGGATCTCACTATGCAGTTCAGGCTGCCCTTGAGCTCACTCTGTAACCCAGGTTGGTCTCAAATTTATAACAATTCTCCTGCCACAACCTCCTTGAATGCTGGAATCATAGGTGTGTACTACCACGCCTGGCCTTGAATGACCACACTCTTTCAAGGCATTTGTCTCAAATGAGGCAATCATGAGGTTTCCAAGCAAAGAAATGCTGGTGTTTAATATACCAGAGAACAAACTTCTGTTGCTGCTCAAGGATGCTCACAAGTATTTGGGGGTTCAAGATTCTCAGTTTATTCCAGGTCTAACTAGATGCTCCCACTTTCAGCCTTCTGATTCTATTCCTTCCTAATCAGTTTCCACATAAGCACCTCTCTGGTTCCCAGGGCATGCTTTGAGCTGAGCTTGACATTTTCTCTCTGGGAGCATCCAGGCGTACTCAGAAGATGAGAGCCCGTGCTCCAGTCCCTGCCGCCATAATTGCTGCCGGCCAGTGGAGTGCAGCGTCCACCTGGGCCTCGCAGGCCCTTGTTGTGCTTGGCTTTCTGTCACAAAGCAGCACAAGTGAGAACTTATTAATCTGGCACCTCAGTTTATTGGCTTCCCAAGGCCCATCAGTCAGGAGTTCATCACCATGCTCTAGCCCATGGGCACGATCAAGCCTGTGGGCCTTTCTTTTCTTTTTCTTTCTTTCTCAAAAGCCGCCAGTCCCATGCGAAAACCGCGGGAACCTACACAGAGGAGCACGCAGGAAATGGGAGAGATACATCTTTCTCTCCTCAGTGTCTCTCATGCGCCCCCTACTGACGAAGCCTAACATTGTACTGTAATTGCTTGTACTGTAATTGCTGCCTGTTGCAGCAAGCAGGAAAGGCTCAAGTTGGAGCTGAAGCAGAAAGCTCTAAAGTGCACACTGAGCACATCTTGTGCATTAGCCTTTCTTTTCTTTTCTTTCTTTCTTTTTTTTTTTTCCGGAGCCCGGGATTGAACTCAGACCCTTGCTCTTGCCAGGGAAGCGCTTATTCTACTGAACCATTGCCCTGGCCCCAGGTCTCTCTCTCTCTCTCTCTCTCTCTCTCTCTCTCTCTCTCTCTCTCTCTCTCTCTCTCTCTCTCTCTCTCTCTCTCTCTCTCTCTCTCTCTCTCTCTCTCCCTCCTCTCTCTCCACTCTCTCTCCCTCTCCTCCCCCCCTCCTTTGTGTCTAGTTGTCCCCCCAAAGCCAGGTAGTTATGGGGCAGTTTCTGGAGTTTGTGATTGATTGCTGTAGGCATGGATGCTGTGCCTGCCCTGGGGCAGGTAATTTGCATTACAATGTAAGGAGGGGAGAGGGGCTAGCTAGTGCCCAAACTGCTGCTGCTCCTTTTGTTTTTGCTCTCTGCTCCTTGCCGCCATGAATGGCTGCCCTCTGCCATGTACCACTTTGCCTTGGAGCCAGCTGAGTATGGACTGAAACCTCCACTAACTGAGATAAATAAACCTCCTCTTTCTTCATTTTGGGTGTTGGGTATTTGTCCCAGCAGCGAGAGAAGAGTAACTGAGACATTTCCCTTTCATCCCAATTTTCTAAATCTATTTTTCTGCTTCTTTCATTTTGGGGGAAAAAATATTTTAAATGTACATTTCAGGATTAGGACAGGTAAAATAAAAATGTCTTAAGAAGAAAACTCAT
>PVKA01004200.1:47207-101613 GCA_004027165.1 Ctenomys sociabilis
TTTCCATTTATTTTTATTTTATTGAAATACAAATGTCAATCAGACAGTTTCAAAACACCATAACCATACAGAGTCGATGAAATAATACATTGCAAACTGTTTTCATAACGTTTTGGTATTGTACAAGGTGCATACATGATATTATATTTACAGGTTTTTATATAGCTGAATTATATCAAAGATTCAATAATTATTTAAAACTCATACTTTTGAGGCTGGATGAGTTCTTGGAGTTAGCTTTGTTCCCAAAGAAGTCAAAGCCCAGAGAATGGAATCTGTCACCAGCGTTGTAGAGTCAAAGCTGAGGTGATGACGCAAATCTTGTGACTCTTATTCTAGTCTCGCTGTGAAGAATTCACTCTGTCCTCAGGATGTGAGGGTAACGTCACCCAAGGAAATAATTAGACTTGAGAGTCAACCAGTGATTCATGGTTCTTCTCTGAGCTGCTAAGCACAGGATCAGATGAAAAGAGAAATTTGGGCAAGTACAGGAGGTGCCCCAGTGATTGGGCGGAATCACGTGTCTCTTTCACCTTGATTTCTGCACTCATGGATGGGGAGACTGGTTGTCCTTCTAAAGCCATCTATTAGGTCCTTCCTACATCTCAGATTTGCCTTGATTCCAGCCTGCTCTTAGTCCTACAAATTGATGTTTCACAGGGTCCCCGAGGTGCCTCTGCCCACTGGCCTGACTAATATCCCTGTCTCCTTACCCTTGTGAAGACCCAAGGCCACAGCCTGCTGTTGCTGACTACATAGAAAATGGCCCACATGAACAGTGTGAGGCAGCAGCCTCGCACGACCCTACAGAGTGGGGGCCTTACGTGGCGTCACAGTTGTCTCCATTCTCCTCTATTAGCAAAGGGCTTCAAATTGTCCTCCGCAGCTGATTCTTCTTTTTGCAGAAAAATACATAACTTGTATGCAGAAAATGTGTCTTTTTTTTATCACCAGTTCTATGAATTTTGGCAAGTGTGAGAGTCACGTGGTCACCACTACAATCAAGGTATCAAACAGTGCTGCACCCTAAAAAGTTCCCTTGAAGCCCTTTGAAGTTAAACCCCCCTTTGGCCCCCAGCCTCTGTCAATCACAGATCTGTTTTCTATCTCTGTAGTCTTGGCTATTCAAGAATATCACTATTTGAGCATGTACAAGGAGGCATCATGGGGCTGGACAGGATTACTTGCCCTTTGTGTCTTAGTTTCTGAACTCATGCATATGGTAGAAGGTATTCATTTGAGTTTGGTATCTTTCATTCAACAATTCCTATGTCATCCAACCCTGTTGTGTTTACTGGTAGTTTGTCCCTTTAGTTGATGACTATAATTCCACTGAATCCTTGTGTGTGGTTTGTTTATCCCTTCACCAGTCAACGGACGCCTCAGTAGTTTCCTGGTTTCTGGTAATTACATATAGAGCTGCTACAAATAGCATTTCTAGGGGTGTGTGTGTGTGTGTGTGTGTGTGTGTGTGTGTGTGTGTGACACTTTTACATTTCACTTGGGTACATATTTGGAAGCAGGATTGCTGGGTTGGATGCTAAGGGCACTTTTAACTTCAAATTAAACAGCCAGATTGTTTTTCAAAGTAGTGGTACCATGTTGTAAATCCACAAAACAATGTGTGGAGAGTTCCAGTAACTCCACATGCTCACCCACATTTGGAATAGCCAGCTTAAAAAAAAAAAAAAGAATGTTCTCTTAAAAATCCAAGATCAGCCACTTCACTCCCTTGCTTAAAATTGTTTAAGTGCTTCTTATTGCTCAAAATTTTTAGGGTGGCCTTAGGGCCCTCCAACTGTCACTGCTGGCACTTACCTTTGGAACTCATATGCACTGTGGGGGCTTCTGGTAGAGTCCCACCCAAGACACCTACCTTTGCCTACTGACTCTGTGCTCTCAGACCAAACATCACCCCTCACCCCTTCTGCACTTCACAAACCAGCATGCTCCTTCCTATGTCACCATATATTTATATAACATTTTTATGCATTTGGTACAGGGCCTCATTATGCAGCTTGGACTTGTAGTGGTCGGCCTGTTTTCAGCCTCCCCAGTGCTGGGATTATAGCCATGTGCCACTATGCAGGGTCTTGGTAGCTGGCTCAGCGCAGCTGGAGGTGGGGCTGGCATCACATGTGCCAGGGATCAAACCCCTGTCCCTGCACTTGCTTAACCAGGTACTTAGTCCACTGGGCTATCTTGCTGGCCCTATTTATAATACTTACAATAAAGCAGTTCTGCCATCAGATGTTCACTCTTTGCATCCTTCTTTATGTGGTCAGCTCCAGCAGGTCAGGATGTGAGTCTTATTTGTACTGTATCTGCAGGGCCCAAGCAAATCTTGTATGTGGGAAGTGCCTGATAAGGATCTCAGGGACAGAGCCCACTTAGAACCTTAGTGGAGAGTCTGACTGTTGCATAGAAAACCTCAGAGAAGACAGTATGATCATTCAGAGACATTCTTTCTCCCACTCAGTTGCTCTGAAGACCCTTAGGAATACAAGTGGCTGGGGAGGATCAGAATTCAGAGCAGGGGGGCCTATTGGGAGTCTCCCAGGGACTGTCCTCTCTGCTGGGGTTCTCTCCACTGTGTAGATATGGGCAGGTGTTCCAGGGAGCTAACTGGGCCTATGACAACCTCAACCATCTACTTGGGCCAGCAGCATTCCAGGGACATCTTCCAAGCACCATCTGGAAAGCTAAAACAGAGTTAGGATGGTACATGCAGGCTTGCTATAGCATCAGTTCACTGAATGTTCTCAAAGCATCCTCTACTTTTATCTCATTTTATAATGGAAGAAAGCATGGCTCAGGGAGGGGAAAAGACCCAGCCTAAGTCGTAGCTAATGCTGCTTTCTTTATCTAGCTCAGGGGGCCGAGCAACGAAGACCACTGTGGGATAGATGGAAGGATTTTTTAAATTAATTTTTATTAATTTTAATGAGAAATAAATAGTAATGAGAGTTTCAAAACAGCACAGTTACAATAATTAATACATTTGCATATTGTTGTCTTCATAGTAGTTATTCACAGTACAAGATGCAGACCTGAGCTCTTATCTGAACAATATTAGTACAAAACTTTCCTCCTATTGAATTAAGAGAAAATAGCTATATATCTATCCTGTTTTGTATATATATATATATTTTTTTTCACTACAAAATGGTCTTTCATTTATATCCCCTTTTTGTGTTTTGTTTTGTCAGAGATGGGTGTTCCATTGCTGTTAGAGAAGCTGTATTTGGAGTATTTAGAAGGTCTTTTCATACTTGATGGCAGTTCAAATATTGTAGGTACTTGAATTCAAGAAAATATCCCAATATAATCCAGTATTCCATAATAGTTGCGGGTTATCAATAGAGCTGGCAATGTTAGAAGTTGTTGACTTGAGCCTTTTATAGCTCAGCATATTAATGGTTTTTTTTTTTTTTTTTGGTGGAACCAAGGATTGAACTCAGGCCCTTGTGCTTGCCAGAGAAGTGCTTATTCTACCGAGCCATCTTCCTGGCCCTTCAGCATATTAATATGGCATTACTTTTTATACCTTGTAGTTAAACTTTTCTGCTGGATGGTTAAGACCAAGTTAAAGCAAGACCTATATAACTACATATGTAACTTTTGTATCTGAAAAGATACAAAACTTTTAATTTTTTAAAGTTTTATTATTATTATTATTATTTTGATACAGGGTCTCACTACACAGTTCAGAATCTAGCTATCCTCCTGCCTCAGCCTCCCTAGTGCTGGGATTACGGGAGTGCACCAGCACAGCTGGCACCAGGGCAGGCACAGTATGTGGCAATGGGGATCGAACTCGAGACCTTGCTCTTGCCAGGCAGGTGCTTATGCTACCACACTAACTCCCCATCTGATGGAAGGGTTCTTGCAACAGTGATTCTCAGGCGTGCTCTGCATTGGCATCACTGAGCATGCGTGCTAAAGCCCGATGAGTGGCCCCTCCCATCGTAGTTGTGTGGGTCTGGATGGGGTCTAAGCACTTGACTTCTAACAAATTCCCTGGTGCAACTAGGGACCCTATTTTGAGAACTGCTGCTTTACAATGTGTGTTCTTTTTTTCTTTTTTCCTTGTGGTCAGTAAGGTCTCTCACTGCCCTTGCATCCTCATGCTCACATAAGCCAACATTTTTTCAAGCATTTATTATGTGGTTAATGCTGTCCTAATGACTTTATGTCCACTGACTTGCTTTAATTCACAGTGTCCCCATTTTCCAGATGAGGAAAGTGAAGCACAGAGATGTTAAATAATTTTCTCAAGGTGGCGCCACTCCTAAGAACTGCGCTGGGCTTTGAATCCAGGCATCTGGCTTGTCCCTCAGGCTCACATGCACAAATGCCCCCGGCACTGCTTCTCACCGGGCCTCTCTTGCCCTTCACCAAGCCTGGAGGGGTTTTCCTATCTGAATACTTTTTAAGGCAGAGGTCAGAGGCAGTAGTCATCACCCTTCCCCATTTCAGTCTTGGGCCACTTTAAATAGAATTTGAACCTTTCCTAGTGTCTCAAGCAAGTGACAGTTGACACTTCTGTCCGCATTTCAGAGCCAAGCTCCAGCATGATGCTACGTGTTGACCATCCCACAGTGAGGTGCAAGCAGTGATTAAGCACTGTCAGGGGCATATAAATAGCTTTCCCCTTGGAGTTAGTGGCTCTGGAAGGCAAAGGTATTTTGAAATGGATTCTTTGAAGAGCTGGAGGAGAGATGACACCAAGGGCCAGGAGAACAAAAGCTTTGTATTGAACAGTGGCCAAAAATAACTCATATTGGGGGAAAGATGAAATTCATGGTAGTGTGGGAAAAAAATGCAGACATCAACTTTCCTGAGGCTAAGTGGCTAAAAGTGGCACTGTTAACTGCAGCATCCCCGAGAATATCAGAGGGAACAGTAGGGCTGCAGCTGGAGAGATTCTTGAGGATCTATGAGCCCAGTCTCTTCTTGTTACATACAAAGAACACGAGGCCCAGAGACCGTCAAGTCCTTCTCAGAGTCTCAGTGAATCAAGTATCTTGGGCTCCCATTTAGTGAATGGGCACCTGCAAGGTGAGAGGCAGCTTGTCGTAGAAAGTCCACTTGCAGGAGAGGCCAACCAGGGATGGGGCTGATGGCGAGTCCAGTTCTACCTGCCTCTATCCCACTGCTGTGGATAGAGGCAGGGACATTTCCAACAACTCACACTGTTTCAGGTCACCCGATGGCTTCCAAGTGGGCAGGACAAAGAGCAAGCCTTTGTGGAATGGGTATAGTTCAAGCTCTTATAGAGAGGTACAACCTGGACCATGGAGTCTGGAGACCTGCGAGAAATTCTTGGCTCTGCCATTTAGTAGCTTGTCCTTTTTTGGTGAGGCTCGGGTCCCCCCAGATACTTAGTGTCTTAGCTGGGAACGGGGCTGACAGTAGCAATTACTGTCACATTTTTAAGAGGATTAGATGAGACAATACAAGTAAAAGGACTTAACTGTGATGCTTGCTAAGCACCCACTGTGGTGAATATTTGTATTCACTATTTTATTCTCAGCCCTGGAGGGCCTCCCACGTCTGGTCCTCGCTGCCTCATTCTCACACACCTTAGTGCTAGCTTCTTGGTTCTTTCTGCTTGGAAAGCCCGTTCTTCTTTTGACCTTTTACACTCAGCTGTGTATGGTATTTCCTTCTTGGGGAAATGTTTCCTGATTCCTAGCTGGTGTTATGAGCTGCTTCTATGAAGAAAAGGTCAGCCACAGGTATTAGGTGCATATATTAAGAACAGACACTTTGAGTTTTTAGGAGTCTGAGTCTGAATCCCCATTTTGCCAGTAGCTTGGAGATCTGCCTCCCTAACCCCCACACACCTTATAGATATAATAAGAAGCTCAGAATTTTTGTGAAGATTGTGGATGATCTCTGAAAAGGACTTAGTGTAGGTATAAGTACTGGATTATAGTACTTACTTAAGTAGCTTAAGTGTATTAAGTAGCTGTTATTTTAACATGGTAGGTAACTGGGATTTTAAGTACCTGACTATATTTCATCACTCCTGCTTCACCTAGGTGGCTGCCTAATCTATAATCCCCTGTCTCTGTCTTCCCACACCCACTTGCTTCCCCACTGATCTTTCAACCATCCAAGTATCCATGCTCCACAGTGTATCTGTGTCTCCACCACCCATCCGCTCACCTGCTGTCCATCCATCTGTCTGCACATTGGTCATTTATGTACCATCAATTTGCTGGATATCATCCACTCGTCCTTTCGTCCCTTCCACCACTATGGAGTGAGCACTCATTATGCTACACAGCTTGTAGAGATTTATAGGTAAATCAGTAAAGGCAGTGTGATGTCATTAAACCGTTCTTAAATCACATCCGTGTTTTAGAGATTTTCTTACCTGGAACATGTACATATTTGCACAGTCATTCACCTGGGCATCTCTTTGTACTGCCTCCTGATTCTCTCAGATATGTGGTGGGTCCCACCCTCGCCTCCTGGAATGTCCCCACAGAGGAGCTTCCCCTTGAGTGGCTTTCATGTTGTTTCTTTTCCCTACCCCAGCTAAGCAGGGATAATTTTCTTTGCTTCGTGTATGCCTTTGTGTCTAGAGCTGTCCTTTTACCTCAAAGTTCTCCATTATTGCCATCTACCTCGTCTACCTCTGACACCAGGTCTGTCTGTGATAATAGTAATGTTGGTGATATTTATCAAGAGCTTAGCATGTGTCTATCCTTGCCAATATGTTCGTGATTTCTTCTCAGCTTCACCATAACATCAAGGGATAATAGCTTTCCTAACCCCATTTTACAAATGAGGAAACTGAGGCTTAAAGATGCAGAGTCACTGGCCCCAGGGTACAAAGCTGCTAATTGGCAGAGCCAGGGTGAGCATAGGCAGTGTGACGCCAGAGCTACACTCTTCTCAATGACACTGTGCCACCCCCTCTGCCATCAGAGAGACGGATGGGACTATATTTGTTCTACTTGCGTCAAAGGATGGTCTGAACACAATAAAATGAACTGAAGAGGGATTTAAAAAAATAAGAAGTAGTCAGGAATTAAAAGGAAAAGCTTTGTCACTAAACCTTGAGGATTTCCAGAAGTTATTTAATAGTTCTGGTTCTCTGACATTATCATCTGGTACCATCTCTATTAATTCTCCCTAGGGAATGGTGTTGATGAGAAATTCTTGGTAATTGGGAGGAAATTGCTCCTGCAAGTATTTTGGAATGGACCTTGAATCAGCCACACTGAATGGGGGCTACATGCAGAGAATTGGGTTCTCTTTCTCCACAGCAGCATTGAAGGGGGTCCAACCCAGCTGTCCACTGGCCAGACACCCTGAGTCCTTCAGATAAAGCAGGTTCCTGAGATTCACTTTTGGTGCCTCAATTTGAAAGAATGGCAAAGGAGTAAAGAAGTATAGGTCCTTTTGCCATAGTTTTAGGGTTTTAAGATTTGGATTTGCATGTTGTGTGTACCTCTCTAGATCCAAAGCGGGGATTTATCCAATTCTGCAGTGCTGGTTCACAGTAGGTATGCCGGATTACACTTGCCAAGATCTCCTAGAAAGGACAATATCCAACAAGATGCTTATCCTTGGATTCTGCCCAGGAGGTCAGAATCCTGCCCAAGGTGAAGACTGCCTCTGGGGTGGCAAAAAGCCATATGTAGTGGGCTCCACCAGAGGATGGTGCTCTGTCTCCCCACTGAGGCAGCGAAGGGGCTCCCAGTCAAGAGCTGGAATAAGTTCTGTTCCCAGCAACAGCAGAAGGCACAAATGATGCTGGCCTGAGCTTGAACTGAGGAGAGACAACTGCAGGGCTCATTAGCTGAGCACTTGGCTGCCAAATCAAGAGGAATGCAAGACAATGGAATTATGCGTCTGTTAAAGGGAGCAAGCATTGCGGATGGCAGTGACAGCTAACGTTGCCTACATCAGGAGCTGGAATACGCATTCTTCAGGCATTATCTCATTCAACTCAGCAGCCTCCTGAGGTGGTTCTATTATTATTCCCCTTCTACAGAGGAGGACGTGCACCTGGAGGAGCTGACGCATCTGTGCAGTGGCTTAGTGGCTTGTGCTCACGCCACGGAAGCCAGCTCCCTCCTCTCCGACTTCTTGGTTTGAAAAACTTAAACCTACAGAAAAGTTACAAAACTCGTCTAATGAATACCCATATATGTTTCACCTAGACTCACCAGTCCTTAACATCTTGCTATAAGAAATTCAAGGTTAATACCATACCTTCTAAGCATTTTATATTTAAATCCATATTTCATATTCAAACTTATCCACCTGTCCTCAAAATGTCCTTTTCAGCTAGTGTCTTCTCAGGCGAGGTTCACTGCAAGACTGTGCACCACATTCAGTTGTCTGGTCTCTCTAGTCGCTGTCAATCTAGAGTGCTTCCTCTTAGCTTTTTCCTCCTCCTTGCACTTTTGAAGAGTTTAGGAGAACGTCTCATTCTCAGGTGAGTGACTGTTTTCTCCTGGTTAGATTGGGGATGCACATGTTTGGTAGCAATGCTTCCAAAGTAATGCTCTGTTAGTGTAACACATAGAAGGTGTATGGAATCTTTGCTCATTAGTGGTGTGAAATTAGGTCCTCTGATTAACATAGTCCTCAGATGGTTCACTGGAAAGGGCCCCTCCTCCTCCACTGAATAAGGAGTCAGGAGTCTGACACTTGGAGATGGTGTGAGGTTTTGTTCTTCATACATGTAAGTCTACTCAGCAGAATGATTTCTGCAGCGTGAGTGCACAGCACATAATGAAGTTTAGAAAGCAAGAGCAGCACAAGGTATACAATTTCAACCTTCTATCCTTTTAAGCTGCTGTATATGTTAATAAACACAAAGAACAAAGGGCTAGCAAGATAGCTCAGTGGACTAAGTGCCTGTTTAGGCAAGTGCAGGTACTGGGGTTTGATCCCTGGCACCACATGCCCTGCCCTTGGGTCTGCTGAGCTAGCCACCGAGACCAGGCATGCTGGTGTGTGCCTATGATTCCAGTGCTGGGAGGCTAAAAACAGGATCACTGTGAGTCTGAGCTGCATAGTGAGACCTAGTTCCAAATAAACACACACACACACACACACACACACACACACACACACACACACACACACACACACGAGGTGTTTGGTGGGAAAGGCTGATTAGGCTAAGCTGTTTGGAAGAAGCCCCAGCTGTGCATAATACTAGTGGCCTTGTTCCTAAGGATTGCTTATTTTCCCCAGAATGGAATTCTCTGCTCAGTTGGAGGGACTAGAAGCCAGTCTCTTATAGCTGAGAAGAAAATGAACCCTTGGCTTCTAGCCCAGAAAGACAACCTTTAATATTGTCTAGACGAGAGACCTGATTCTCCTTTACAGACTTTTAACAACCCTCCCCCATTTCCTACCCTATTTGTACTCCTCCCCTTTTTGGTTGGTGCTGGGATTGAACTGAGGGCCTCATGTGTGATAAGCAGGCACCATACCACTGAGCTGTATATCCAGCCATAGTATTTAGTATACTGTTTTAAGAGGTACATGACATTGCTGGTTCTTGAACCTTTTGGGGATCCACAGCATTCATCAAATAGATTTTCCTGGTGTCCTACTGCTTGCCTACATTTTAGCTTTCTTAGCTCTGTAGCATCAGTTTTTATTGCTGTATCTTCTGTCCCATTGTTCTTATTCTTGTGAAGCTTCTGTTTTATCTCTTTAATTGCAATGAGAATTTGAAAGGGTAAGAGGTGACTATATATTTCATCAGTTATGTCTAACCCTAAATCTATATTTTTATATTTGTGTGGTTTTAATTTTCAACATGAGCTTGCACTAACATGCAACAACACACATTTGTTTTGTTTTCAAGATGCAACATACAGAAGGGATAATAGTTAGAAGCCTTTCAGCTGCAAGTGAGAGAAATTCAACTCCAACTGGTTAAAATAAAGGAGGAAATTTATTGGTTCCCATAGCTGAGATGGCTAGGGGGGAAGCCTTGGAAACACCACGGATACCACTTATGATCCCTTTTTCCACCCTAAATCTCTCTTACCCATCTTTGACTTTCTGTGATGATTTTCCCCATTGCTCTCCATCTGCAGATTTTTACACCTGCAAAATGGGGCTGTCAGGAAGAATGAGTGATGGAAAGGCTAAAAATTAATGCACTCAGCAAACAGAGAAGGTGTGTGAAATCCTAACCAGTAATAAGCATAATTGCTCTTCAGAAATCTACCCAAAGCCCGCCCCTGAGCAAGCACACAATGGGACCATGGAGAACACTCAGCTCTGCATCCGGAGCTGCCTGAGCTGAGGGAGTGGGGCCGCATCTGATGAATGAGTCAGTCCTGAGCTGGGGAGCAGGCTCATCCCCATCTGTGGCCCGGGTCTCCTTGAGCTGCACCAGGTCTCCTTGCCCTGCAGCTTGGAGCTGGGGTGCTAGATTCCCAAGGTCACAACCATCTTGTGCTTTGTGATGAGATGGACATGCTTCTGTGACTGAGTGCTCCAGCTTCCACTTGCCAAGTGTTTTCCAGGTTGAAGAATGAAGACATGGTCCATTTGAACAGCAAAGATTCGGATAATGAAAAACTGGTCTGGGTAGTGAGAAACACAGGAAGCAGCAAGAGGGAAGGTATTGGCGCTGCAAGATGAGCTGCAAGTTCAGGCTACCATTGCCAAGGCAGCAACCTTTAGAGCTTCTTACATCATAGAAGCATAGGATTTTCGATAGAAACATTGTTTTATCTCATCTAGCGTCAGTTTTCTCATCTACAAAACGGAGCCACATTAGTCTCCAACTACTTGATAAATGCTCAAAGCTAGAGAGAATATTTTTTGTTAAATATATATATATATATATATATATATGTAAAACTTTATTTATTTATTTATTTTGGTGGAACTGGGGATTGAACTCAGACCCTTGCACTTGCCAGGGAAGCACTTATTCCACTGAGCCATCTCCCCAGCCCTTTTTGTTATATTTTTGAGAAAAATATGTTGATGAATCTATAGAAGGTTAAGATGCAAATATCTACCTTATTTGGACACCTGGAGTGATTCTATGCTTCTGTACAGCCAGGGAGCACAAGGGATTTTGTCCCTGAGGAGATCGCTTTAGTCACCTTTGCCTCCCTGAGACACAATACTGGACACAGCTGGAAGGGAGAGAGGTTTATTTTGATCCACAGTGTCTGTGGCTTCATCTCATGGCTGGCTGGCTCCAAGACAGACACGGGAAGGGTCTGTGAGGAGGAAAGCTGCCTCTTTCATGGCTGCCAGGAAACAGAGAAGAGGAAGCCTAGAAGGGTTTGCCCTTCTAGGTCAGCCCCAGGGACCTCCTGCACCAGACCCCACCTCCTAAGGCCAAGTCAACTGTGAACTCACCAGCGGATCACCGCCCCGATCCAGTTACCTTCCAAACGCATGAGACTTTTGGAAAACACCCCAGATCTAAACCATAACAGGAGGAGACACTGAGAAACAATGAGGTTGGTCAGACAGTGCGGCTTCCTTTTGGCAGTAGTCACAAAATGCTCAGTATGTGAGTTCTTGGACAAATAGGAGACAGGTAAGCATGTAAGGATGGAAGAGAGATATCCTTACCACAGAAACCATAACCAAAAGCCAGTGTGGAAGCCATGAGGGAATACTTTACATTGCAAGCAAAAACTGGAAGCTGAATGAAGCCTTTGGTCCACAAGAGCGAGCCCTGGTGGATGGGGTTACCTATGGCATCTGAGGAGACTTCAGGCAATGAAGAGGGAACAGGGCGCATTACTGATCACAGTGAATGGCCTGGTGAGTGACAGGTGCTACTTAAATTAGCATCATAATCAGTGCTTTGCTGCTGCTGCTGCTCTTCTCCTCTCCCAGGGACAGAGCCTGCAAACCTCCATCCAGTTCACTCTTACTGATATTTTATTTCTTTGCCAGGAAATGCAATTTGTATGGAAGGAATTGAAATTCATTGAGCCTCGCTAGTAATAAGAGAAAGCAAATTAGAGCCACAGAATATCATTTTGTCTGCTTGGCAGAGATTTTGTTTTTAAAGTGTTACCATCCAGAATGCATACGGTTGGGGGGGAATCAGCAATCTTAAGTCATGTAGATGGGAGAATAGACTGGCACAAATTTTCTTGAAGATAATTTGACAAAAATGCATCAAAAGTGTTAAAAAATTTATGTCCTTTGACTTATCAATTCTATGTCTCAAAACAATCACAAAGTGGATATTCAGTTAAAAGGTACACTGTACTGATTGTTGCAGTGAAAAATTGGAAATAGCTAAATGTTTAACAACAAGGGTTAAATGAAATAAGGTACATTCACTCATGAGACTACAAAGCAATTATTTAAAAGGTATTGTTGGAAGCATATCTACTGGTGTAGACATGAGGTTAATTGAAAAAAGCAGGAAACAAAACCGAGAATGTAGTGTGATTCTTGTAGTGGAAATGAATTTTCCATATTCCCAGAATGTTCTCAAGCAGAGCATGACATTAGAATAGCTCCCAGGATCACGAGTCAGACAAAGGCCACACAGGAGGACGCTATACCTCTCCGGAGATAGGTTACTCTCCCGGAGGAGCAAGGATCAATGGCCATGCGTGCCAGGAGCTGCTGTGTCTCTCCTCACCACATGGAAGAGCCTGAGGGATGAACCACAGGAAAGCAGAGGCGAGAGGCAAGCAATTTCACAGCCTCTGCTGAAAGCAGAACATTGTCGCTCATCTCCCTGTTTCTCCAGGTCGAGGGTGGCAGTGGGCCAACCCACACCATTTGACTTCATGCTCTGCAGCTCACTGAGGGACTCAAATGAATGAGTCGACGTCTTAGCATCCCTGTGATGTCTGCTTATGCTGAATTACTGAATTCTCAGAAGCAGCTGTCTTATCTGATAGATTAGAAATAATATCAGCCTAATTGCAAATGTTGACAACTCTTTTGAAAAACAGTTTGGCAGCATGGAACGCAGGAGTTAGAATACTTATGTTTGGAAGTAAAAACACAAATGCAATTTAAAGTGGCTTAAATAAGAAGGGAACTTATTGACTCACATAATTACAAAGGGGAGAGGCAGGTCAGCATGAGATAAGGATCAAGCCAGAAGCAATGTGACTGTGACTGGTTACCCTTTCCACATTCCTCTCCTTTGCTTCCTTGGTGCAGAGGGGGCTCATCCCCAGCACACAGCAGATCTCTCTGCATGGCCACAGAATGGGTAGCTTCAGCACCAGGGCCTCTACTTTCTGATCCAAGGCAGAAGGGTACATTTTTCCTGATAGAAAAGCAAAATGAAATAAAACACTGGTGGTTGTATGTCCAAAGGAATTGAAATCTTTATGTTAAAGAGACATCTGAGCCCCAGTGTTCATTGCAATATTATCCACAACAGCCTAGGTATGGAATCAACCTAAGTGGTCACAAGCATAGACACAGAAGCTGGACATGGTGATGCACATCTGTAATCCCAGCCCTTGGGAAGCTGAGGCAGGAGAATCACTGCAATTTCAAGGCCAGCTAGAACTACATAGTGAATTCAAGGCTGGCTTAGACGGCACAGAAAGACCCTTTCTCAAAAAACAAAACAAAACAAAAGACAGATAATAGTATGTATTCACAGTGGAATGCCACTCAGTTTTTAAAAAGAAGGTAAACCTGGAGGACATTATGTTAAGTGAAATAAGCCAACAGGAAGACAAATACTTCATGAAAACATGAAGTATTTGACATGAAGTACTTCATGATTTCACCAATATGTGGAATTTTTAACAGGCTGCATTCCCAGAAGTAAAGAGTAAAATAGCACTTGCTATAGGCCAAGGAGGAGCAGGTTGGAAGATGTTAGTGAAGTGTTGTGAATTTTAGTTAGTGTCTTAGTCATGGTTGACACACAATACCCAGGCCCCCACGATGACAGAAGAGATTTATTTTGGGTCATAATTTCACACGTTTCAATTCCTAGCTGGTTTGTTCCATGGCAGAAGGCTGGAGTGCTGGCAAGGCTGCCCACAGCCTGGAGCCAGGGTGCAGAGAGGGAAAGCCAGGGGACACAGCCATCCAGGTCATGCTCAGCAGTGATCAGCCTTGTCCTACAAGGTCCCACCTTCCATCAAAACCTGCTTCACCCCATGATTCAATCATCTTTCTAACCCACCTATGAGCTGCCTGAGGCCTTTAGCGCATTCTTAGTTTAAACCATAACGGTTAGTTAGGCTAATTGAATTGAAGAGATCTGTTGACTCTAGTTAACAACTGCTAAGGAAGCAGATGCTAAGTGTTTTAAAAGTATATGCTCAAATATGTGTGTTAAATAACTTGGTATAGTCATTTTTTAATTATACATATTTAAAAACATCATGTTATACATAACAAATACATAGTTTTTATTGTCAATTTAAAAAAGTGTATTTGATCTAGGTCTAGTTGGGTCCTATCAGCCAAGCTTTGATCACATGGTCAAGTCAGTCAGTCACTTAGTATCTGCATAGGGATAAGAGATTGGGCAGGGACGAGTAATATATCCCAATTGGATTAAACCAGGGATTTACTCAGGTTTAATCTTCTCCAAATTCTATGGGTGAACCATTCAGATTTAATGAGGAAGAAGGAGGGGCGAGGAGTAGGGTGAGACTACGCACCTACAGCAACAGACACAAATCCTTTTGTTCCTGGCCCAATAGTCCTACTTCAGGGGAAATGTTCTCAGACTTCAGAACAAGTATATATATGGTTAACTATAAAAGTCAAAGAGCAAGAAATAACCTTAGTGGTATATTCACTCACATTCCTCACAGTTACTAAGCTCTTTTAAAATGTGGTAGTCTCCCGAGAAATCACCCCGCATCAGATAGAGTCTGTATGTGAAACTTCTCAGAGTGCACAAGGAGAGATGAGACCAGAGCATGTGGGAGTTCATCAAGGTCATAGTGTTAATGATAGGTGTGCAGTAAGGTTAGAGCGAGGGGCTTGAGCTGGAGAATAAGCAGGAAAGGCTTCCTGGAGGCAGAGACCAAAAGATCTTTATACTTCACAGGGCAGATGAAAGGGGAGGGGACCTGGTCAGGACCTGTGGTGGGGTGGTGGTGGTGGTGGTAACTGCCAGTGCCTGAATCCCACCCTCTCAGAGGTGGTGTCTTTCACTTGGGCCTAATTCAGTAAGGGGTAGGAGTTGGTAACCTCCTGGTGTCAACAGAGTACGAGACTCTGAAGATCAATGCACAGTGGCAGGAGGTGACTTCTAACATGGACATCAGGACACAGAGAGGGGACATTCTAGTTCTGGAATGATTAGTCCATGACAGACATGGTCATGGTGGTGGCTATTTCCATCCTCCCTCCCTGCCCTGTGCCTGCCGACTGAGTTGCCAGCATGGTCAACAGGTTCTGCAGGTGCCAGGCTGCACTGGTCCTCAGCCACTGACTCAGCCCCTACCTCCAAGGACGTCTCCCCAGGAGCTTACTCCAGTCTTGTGGGGCTCATCGAGGGGCTGCATATAGAGTCTCAGAGGAGGTAGATATTGATAGGTTTTGGCCCTAATATAAATTGCTGAACCATCATAGTTGTCATCCAATATGGCTGAAGCCCTTAAAACAAGAGCCAGTCTTCCCAAAGCCACCTCCCTACTCCTCCAACTCAGCCTGGTATACAGTTTCCTTTCACCCTTCCCACTGCCTCTGGGAGGACCCCCAGTCACCTTCCTCAGGTCTATCTAGACATCCCCTTCAAACCACCCCTGGTTAAAGGCCATAAAAGTCTCAGCCTCCCTTTGTTCCAATCAAGAGAATTTTTTATCTTTCCCAGATTTTCTCTGTGTCCTCAAAGATTCTGCCCATTTCTCTGCTGTGGCGAGTGTCTGAAAAAACCTATCAGATATCATAGATAGTACAGGGTCCAGGTAAATCCTAACAGAGGTCAAAGAACATAGAGGGGACCTAGGGGCTGAGGAAGCCAGGCAGGTGCTGGTTTGAGTGGGAAAGTGGGTCCAGCCCTCTGGGGAGCTGTATGTTCATTCAGTTGGATCAGGTGGCATGAGGTGGAGGGATGAGGGACAGGCTAAGGTAAAGGTGCAGGCCAGATTGTCAGGTTAAAGAATGGTAAGTCAGTTCAGGGAATGGTGGATCAATTTAGAGCACTTGAACATAATCCCAAGGGCCATGAGGAGCCAGCCAATGGGTGAATCAGATTGGGAAAATGACTCAACTGGGTCTGAACTCCAGGAATATCTTGGTATCTGTTAGGAAAGAACATCTTTCCCATGGCAGACATGGGCTCTGTCTTGGGGTATTGTCAATTATAATCAAGATGGTTTTGTGTGAATAGTTTTACCAATCTGAGCATCAGTATTCTCATCTATAAAATGGAGATGTTGGGTCTGCGCTGACCCAGATCTCCGCGGGCAGGGAGACACCAAGAGACGAGGATGAGAGCTCAAAAGTTTATTGAACCACGCGTGGAACCCCGCACCTAAGGCGGTTGCAGAGTGCCGAGCTGTCCCTACAGGCAGGTTTATAAAGGCAAAAACCACAAAATTAGGGGGAGGCAAGCGAACTACAGAAGCTAATTGCATTGGTTAATAGGGGTTGACCTTTACATTGATTGGCTCAGTGCGGGGGGATTTTTCTGACAGAATAACATATTTCTGTAATGCTTGGGTAACCTTGGGGGGAGCATCTTGTGGTCGTTAGGGGGTAAGAGGGAAACTTGAGCAAGCAGGTTACAGAAGCCAATAGCAATTGTTCCTTTGTCAGGATTGATTGAGGGCCACCTGGGGGTTGCTGAGGCTTTAGAGCAACCTTGTGGTTGCATAGTTGCATGTAACTTTCCCAGAAAATTTAGCAACAGGTGAAACAAAGGGCTAAGATGGAGCCAGTCTAGCGTGGGGCTGGGTGTTGTCTTGGGACTTTTTATTTTTACCTTAACAGAGATAATACTACTGACCCCATGGGCTATTGGGAAGATATAATGTGACAACTACAAAATACAGGACAGTGTCTTACTGAAGAGGATTTACCATGGGCTAGGCTGCCTGGTTGGAATCCTGGGTCCATCATTTACTAGCTGTATGACCTGATACAATTGTGTGAGCTCTTCCTGTCTCTCTTTCCCTATCTTAATGGTTCCCACCCCCATGGGATTATTATTATTTTTTTTTTTTTTGAGACAGGGTCTCACTATGCAGTTCACTTTGTAGCTCAGGCTGGTCTCGAACTCACAATAATCCTCCTGCCTCAGCCTCCCGAGTGCTGGGATTACAGGTATGCACCACCACGCCCGGCCTTCCATGGGATTATTAAGAAACCTAATCCTAGTGAAATGCTTAGAACAGTGACCAGAGAAATAAATAAGTAAAGCACCCAACAATAGCTGAAAGGGGACGGGAAGGTATGGGCTTGCCCAAAGTCATACAGCAAATATTAGCATCAGAGTCAGAGTTAAAGCCCTTTGGATGCACAAAGTCTGTCAAGTTTGATTGTTCATCTGCTTACTAGCATTAGTAATCATTCTTTTGTTTTATTGTTCATTTATTTTTATTGAGACAGGGTCCTGCTTTGTGCATCAGGCTGGCCTTGAACTTATTTGTAGCCCAGGCTGTCCTCAAACTCATAGCAATACTCCTGCTGCTTCAGCCTTCCAAGTGCTGGGATTACAGGGATGCACCAACAGCCATTCTTTAATATGAGAGAAAATCATAGATTCCAGCCACAAACACTCCCAAATATTGCCTCTTCTGTGTGTAAATAACCAGCAAGCAATAATTATTAATGATCAAAGAAATCATCACAAATAGGAAAAAGAAGTTAAAGAAACCCTCAAGATGTGGGTTTATATCTGGGTCCAAAGTCAGGTACTACCAATGGTTAGAGCAAAGTCCTTGTTAAGTCACTTAACATCTTTGTGTTACTCTTTCTTTATCTGAAAAATGGGGTAGAAATAATAGTCTCTCTTAGGGACTTCATGAGGATTAAATGAGTTAGGACATGTAAGTGCTTTCTGTACCAGATATATACAGAACATCGAAAAATGTCAGCTAAGGTGACAGAGGGGACGGTTATTCCTGGGTGTTTACTCTGCACCAAGCTTCACACCCATTATCCTGTTCCAGACCCACAAAAATGACAGAGGAGAGAAACTCTACACCCTACACACTGTATCTACTGTCAGCCTCTCTCTCTCTCTCTGTCTTAATGATAAATAAGAACTTCAATTCAAGGACCTTGAGAAATTTGCCAATGTCATGCAGCAAGTATGAGCTGAGTCTTGGTCTACTTCATGCAAAGCCTGAATCCTTAGCCACCCACCAGCCTTCCGTCAGTCAGTAGACCCACCAGAGTTTGAGTAACATGGGGGCGAAAGCTGTGTCTTTGTAATTTTCATCTCTCCCCGTCCCACGCCCGCTCCCCACTGCTGGCCCCAGAGTAGGCATCAAAAACGTTTGCTGAATGAATTGTTGAACTTTCCTCCTACTTCTGGCACCCCAGATCCTTTGAGGCCTCTCTCTCAACAGCCTTGAGCCAGCTTTCACTGAATACAAAAGTAGAAGTAATGAAAAAAAAAGTTTCTCTCCAGGGATAGAATTAATCAGAATGCTCCAAATTGAGCATACCTCTGTCATGTGTAAATACATGTATTTGTATCTACATAAGTAGTAGCACTCACAAAGGTTGCCAGCTCAGTGATGTGGTTGAATGGGAGACTAACAGCGTGATTCATGGCTTAGGTCAAATTTAACTCTAACCTGTTTGCGCAAGACAGATTTACATCAAGAGTACTTGCTGCTGCACAATGGCCATGGGCCCACCTTCTTCCCAAGGTCAGGATATTTCCACATTAACCCCCAGTTTCCTGCTGCTGCACGTGCAAGTCAGATCTGGAGCCTTTGGCTACGTTCCCAACCTTGTGGGCCTAGTTAAGGACCAGGCAGTCTTGGTTAGCACGGAAAGGGGTCACCTAAAACTAGCAGCTGGCAGCCTACCAAGAAACCTGGTAATATGCAATGAACACCATTCAGGGTGGGTAGTCTAGAGAAAGCCTTTCATCTATCAAACCATGAATTTCTTCATCTAACCATTCATCTATTCATCTTTCTGCCTATACATAACAGCTATCTGTTCACCTACAGCATTCTTCCATCTATGTTTTATTTTTTTCATCCATCTATGTTTTCACTCCATCTGTCCATTCATCCACCCATCCATGTATGTATGCATCTATTCATCCACTATGCCTGCATATTAATTTCTCCATTCATTCAGACATTTATAAAGCATCCATTGAGCATCTGCTATGTGACAGTACCAGACTAGACACTGGAGATATCTGGACATTTGGACATAACTCTTACCTTCATGGAGGTTATATAGCATGAACTCAGATAAATAATCATGCTGGTAGTCAGATTTCCATTGCTTTGACAAATACCTGAGAAAATTAACTTAAAAAGAGGGAAGATTTATTTTAGTTTGTGGTTTCTGAGGTTCCAATGCATAGTTAGCTCAATCACTTTTGAACTTGGGTGAGGCCGTGTACCATGGGCAGTGGGAGCTTGGAGCAGAGGGAGCTGCTCACCTCGTTGGAGTGAGAGAGGGAGAGGAGGGAGGGAGAGGAGGGGAGGTATGAGAGAGGAAAGAGGAAAGGGAGCGAGACCCAATATTCCCCGTAAGTGCACACCTCTGTGACCTACCTTGCTCCCACTAGATCCCACTTCTAACCCTCCTAAAACCTCTCTCAGTCATGTCAAAGGCTAACAATCAAGCCTCCAACACATGGTCTTTGAATGATATTTAATATCCTCATCATCATATTCTGTTCCTGGCCTTCAAAGGCTCCTGTCCATCTCATAGGCAAAGTGCATTTAGTTAATCTCCAAGAATCCCAAAACCTTTTTATGCCTTTGGTACAGAGTCTCACTACATAGCTCAGACTCTTAGTTATCCTCCTGTTTCTAGCCTCCCTAGCAGTGAGATTACAGCATGTATCACCATGCCCAGACTCACCAATCCCCAAATCTTATCAGGTCCATGATGGCTCAAAAGCCTAAATCCAAACTCTCATGATACGCAAGTCAAAATCCTAGCTGTGGACAAGAACAACAAGTCAAATACTTCTGAGATACAATGGCACGGAGTAAACATTTCCATTCCAAAAGGGAGGGATGAGAAAATAGCTAGGAGAAATCAGACTAAGACTGAACCTCATTAAGGCAAACATTAAGTCGCCGTGTCTGGCATCCAGGGCACGTGGTGGTAGGGTGCTGTCTTCCCAAGGGCTTGGGCCACCTGCTCCTGTGCTCTTTCTGGCTGTGACCCACATGACCTCTCTGTTGGGCTGGCTGTGCTTGCTACCTACAGCATCTCCACACAGGTTTTCCATGTTCCTGGCAGCTGAGCTTCCTAGGGCCTCCGCTGCAACTTTGAGTTCACTCTTGAGCTTCATGCCTCACTGTTCTCTAGGGGCTGCTTGAAGGGACTGTGATTTCTTTGTGCACTGTTTGACCTCCAAGGTTTTCTTCTGAAATCTCAGTGAAGCCTTTGTGACCTCACAGCTCTGCATTCTGCAGGCCTGCCAAACAAGTGTCATGTGTGTCAGTGGGCAGGGTCTGAGGAAGGTCCCAAAGGTGGGATAAGGAACCTAATTCACCCAACCCATAGAATAGGTTTGCAGGTTCACTGATTCCCATTGCAGAAAACAAATTAGCCAGTAGAAGGCACTGGAAAGGTTTTATTAGGAAGGAATTCAAAAATTCACACTCAACTTGAGGTAGAATGGGGACAGAGATAGAAAGAGAGAGATAGAGAGGGACAGAGAGAGACAGAGGCAGAGACAGAGACAGAGAGAGAGACTGAGAGAGAAAGACAGAGACAGAGACACAGAAAGACAAAGAAACAGAGAGAGAGAGAGAGAGAGACAGAGAGAGAGACACAGAGAAAGACAGACAGAGACAGAGAGACAGAGACAGAGATAGAGACACATGATTTTTTTGGAACAGAAAACATTTCTGTTTTTCTTGTGGGAACGAGAACCCTGGGAGAAGGCGCCCTCCAGAAAAGTACTAGCACACATTACTCATATGAGGCCAGTTTTTAAAAGATGGGCAATTTAAGCATTCTTTCAATTTCTTACCCTATTCCTTTACCTTAGATCCAGTTCCTGCCCTTCTTTTAAAGCCAATTTACAGATTATTGGCATTTATGAGGCATTTTGGCTGTGATGGGTCTGGAAGAAAAGGTGCCTACATTCAACCAAGGGAATGTGTATATGGATCACCTTGGGCAACTTCAACTGAGTCGTAGAATTTGTGGTTGTCTTTAAAGTACATATTTAAGTACATTATGACTTCCTTCTTCCTGTCTAACTCTCACTTCTCCTGCCCTACCTCAGTGGGATGATGCCCAGCTTTGCCACCAGGATGGCCAATAACTATGCCAATACACAGCATGGCTGCAGTGGCCTCTGGGTGCCTGGGCAGCAGAACACAAAACCAATCCTGGGGAGACAATTCCTTGGGTGAACCTGTATGAAGCCCCCATCCCACGCAACCAGGAGATTTCTTCTTGAAGCCAAGTCTTTGAGCCTGTGGCAGGCTAGATTTTTAATGATGTGAATCTCTTTCAGGACTGTGACCTCCCTGTTTACAACTATAAAAATGTTGTTTTTCTGGTCAAAGTACCAGAAAATCTTTGCGCTCACATGTTCTTTGGACCGGCAGGGCCTTTCTATGGAGTGCAGGCTGTCCTCGACCTTACTGTATTCCCAGGCTGGTCTCAAGACTCCTGTTGATCCTCCCCTGTCTTAACCTCCCAAGCGCTGATGTTTTAGGTGTGAACCACCACACCTGGTTCCATTCAGGTGCACTCCTGCTTCTCATTGTAAATCTGTCTAAAAACATCCAGCAATATTCGTTCCAGTGCCTGACCACTTTGCTTCCTTGAAATTTCCTCCACCAGATACTTGGTCACCTTTAAATAGCTTCTTTTTTTCTGTATTTCTAGGGAAAGGTCTATGGAATGTTCAGGGTCTCACTACTAGATCGGACTCGCAGTGATTCTCCTGTTTACAGCCTCTCAACTGCTGGGATTACAGGCACACGCCCAGTCTCAATCAATGCCTCTGTGTGCCCTGGGGGAGGGGCTGGCATGGCAGGCTGGGGGAGTTGAATTCCTGGCCCTGTGAGAGCTTGCAGGCGGTTTAATCCACTGGGTCCTTTGGTCAGCCCTAAACAGCTTCTGATAGAGGTCTCAGGGCATGGACAAATGTGGACAACAGGCAAAAGGCATGGTCTCAGCCCATCTCCCACCAGATTCCTCATTTCTCCCTGAAATCTCATGAATACCATCATTACTATGTACATTTCTGTCAGCATCTTGTCTTTTGAGCTTCCCCTAAATTGCCCATCCAGCTCTGCTTGTAGCACTCTAGGCTTTTTATAACCTACTTGTTATAACCTTCCTAAAGTCCTCCTGCAAGCTAACTCCCGAATTTCTGAACCACCTGGCCAGGCTTGCTCACAGCAATGACTCTGCTTCTCAGTCCCAGCTTTCTACATTAGTCACCTTTTCACTGATGTGACAAAAATACCTGAGAAAAGTAAATGCAGAGGAGGACAGGCTGGTTAGGCCTCACAGTTTCTGAGCTTTCGGTCTGTGGTTGGCTCAGTTACTTTTGGGTCTGTGGGAAAGAAGCATCATGGAGACAGCACCGTGCGGTGGAGGAGGTTGCTCACCTCGTGGTGGTCAGAGGCTGAGGAAGGGATGGGGACAAAGAGGGGGAGGAGGAGAAGGAGAAGATGGAAAAGGAGGGGGAGAGGGAGGCTGAAGGGGAGGGAGGGCATGGAGGGAGCCGGGGAGACCAGAGGGGCAAATCCCCAACATCTCCATGAACATGCTGCCAAGGCCCTCACTCCCACTAGGCCCCACTGCCCAAAGTCACACCACTTTCTAGAAGTGCTACAGATGGATGCTCAAGCCCTCAGCATGTGGCCTTTGCAGGACACCTGAGATCCAAATCCTCTTCAGTCATAGTGTCCAAGAAGTGCTATAGAAAAGTTGTGTAGTGGTAAGAGATTCTTTGCCTGGGGAGCTTTGTGTGGCTGTGGGCCAAGGCAGGCTTCAGGGAACTGATGGACAAGAACAAGCTTTCCATCCACAGGCAGCAGATGGCTCTTTCAGTTCCCTGAAAATCATTTGGAGCACTGTGAGATGAAGAAAACCTTGGTGGGAGCAAGAAACAAATTTACCTTGGTGTAATAAAGGGAGCATGGCAGGTGACTGGGCTAGGGAGGCACTGGGATGCCGAAGCAGCCACGACTTTGTAGGCTGTGGAAGGATCCAGTGTCTGCAGAGGTCCTGACTTCTGGTGGTTCTTTTTTTTTTTTTTTTTTTTTTTTCCCCTGGGAAGTGAAGTGTTCATGCTCTGCTTAGTAGAAATATAAGTTACAGTGGAAAAACACAGAGCTAAGCTGACCTCTTCTTGACCATAGTCAAGATAACCTTTTCATTGCTTTAGGCCTCAGGCTTTTCACTTACAAGACAGTGATACTCCTTTCTTATTTTTGTTATTGGACTAATATTTAGGGAGAAACTACTATATATCAGGTACATTTCTGGACACTGGTGATATTCCGGTGACCAAAACGGGCTAAATTAACTGTGCTGTTCTAAGGACTTAATGAGATAATACACATAAAATGTTTGGCATTATGTCTGCTCCACGTGAGTGCTTATTAGATGATGGCTACTTTGATTATGTTGAAAACTAATCAGAGAACACTTCCCTAACATTGCTCAGCATACTGGGAACTCAAGGAAATAGCTGGTGGCATTTTCTCCTTTAACCTTATTCATTTGTCCTACCAAACCAGCACCCTGAAAGGTGCCTGTCACCTCCCTTTCTCATACTTGACAGCCGATCAATCAGCTACCAAGCCCTACCTTTTCTGTCTTTTAAATACCTCAAATTTGTCTGTTCATTTGCAGCTACCATTTGTGGACACGGCTTAGGGTTCTTACGTCTCATACCTGTTTATCAGATATTGACAATTGTTTACTAAAAATATACATTCTCTGCTTATTCCGTATTGAAAGAATTATGACTTTATTGTATCTGTAGCATGTGTGGTCTCAGGTTAAATACTCATTTCTTAGCCTTCTTTGCACTTAAGAGTGAGTTCTGGCCAAGAACTTATGAAGGACTCTAGGGTTAAGAAAAACTAGACACAACCCTTTTTACCTGACATGTGTTTTTCTTGCTGGGGACATGAATGTAACATCTGGAGAGCTGGTAGTTTAGGGATCATGCAATAAGAAGTATAATGATGAAAATCAAGGTGACGAGGCAGAATGACAAAAAAGCTTTGCTTTGGGATGGTATGGAGAACTATCTGATGGCAACAAATGATTGTTGACTTCTAAATGTCTTGTGAAAAAACAAACAAACAAACAAACTTCTGCTTTACACAAGTCAAACCAGAATTAGTTGGGTTCTATGTTACTAGAGCTGTAAGGGTACCTGCATGGTCTGCCAGTGTCATTACAAAAGCCTCTCTAACTTGGTCCTTCCTATTCTTCTGTATGATTAGCCACAGTTGTTGCTTGAAATATTCAAAGCATGATCAATCTTACATTGAAATATTTTCAAAAGTTTTCCATCACCTACAACAGTTTCTGGGTATGGTGTATTTTTGTTCCACAGCTTGATATCAAATATATTTTTCAACTCTGTTTTTGTATTTCTCATAGCGCATATCACACTCTCAACATTTGTACAGGCAGGAACATCTTTTTTATTTATTTATTCATATACTTTATTCCTTTTTATTTATTTATTTATTTTTTGAGTACTGGGGATCCAACTCAGGACACTGCACTTACCAGGTAGGTACTTATGCCATTGAACTATCTCCCTGGCTCCTACTTCTTTTTTAAATAAAATAAAAATGATTAAAAAAAACATTAGAAATGATACAGAATTTCACCAAACAAAATGATGGGAATTCAACAATAATTGTTATATTACATATTGTTGTCTCTTCAAATTAGTTGTTCAGATTGCCAGATATAAGCGTGCAAAACTGGTCAAAAATTATAAAGAAAGAATAAACTTAAGCATTAACTTCCTTTTAGTAGAAATCAGAAATAAAATCATCTAAGCTGTCCTATGTATAGATACATATTTTTCCCTTCTTTCTTTTCTCCTTTCTCTCACTCCTGTTGTTCCTTTTCTTCAGTTTCTTTCCCTTTCATGGTCTCTATTGTAAGTTTTGCATTTTATTTACCCTTTCAGTTTCTTACACCAGCGAGACAATATTTACACATGCGAGTCTGATTTATTTCACTTATGTTTGGTCTCTAGCTGTATCCATTTTCCTCTAAAAGCCTCCAGTTTATCTTTTTTTTGTAGCTGAACAATGCTACATTGTAATAAAGTATTACATCTTTACTATCCATTTCTCAGTTGATGGGCATTTGGCTTCCTTTCCCCATATATTGCAGTGGTATGATGTTTTCAGTACTTCTGGAAAAGTACCCAGGAGGGGAATAGCTGAATGGAGTGGGGTCTCCAATCCTAGCTTTTTGAGGAATCTGTACACTGATTTCCATAGTGGATGTACTAGTCTACAATCCTACTGACAGTGGAAAAGGGTTCCTTTTTTCCTCAGAGCACCTCTAGCATTTGTTATTGGTTGATTTCTTGCTGATAGCTACTCTTCCCTGGGGTGAGATGGAATCTCAGTATTGTTTTAATTTGCATTTCTCAAATGACCAATGATATTGACTATTTTTTCATATATTTATTTGCCATTTGTATTTTTTCCTTTAAGAAGTGTATATTTATCTCAGATGCCAAGTTTTTGATTAGTTCTTTGAACTTGGGGGCCTGATTTTTAAAAAAATTCTTCATATGTTCTAGATAAAAGTCCTTTGTCTGAGGGACCGTCAAGTAAATCTTTTTTCCAATTCATGGGTTTTCTTTTTACTCCGTTGGTGATTTCTCTTTTTGCAGAGTGCTTCCCCAGCATTTGTTTCAGATTTCAGGTAGTTAAAAGCTACTCCTGGGCAGGGAATTGGGAGAGACTGACCTTATCCTCAGCATCAGGAGTCAGTGCAGAGCATTTCCTCCTGTTGGCCACAGACTTGGGTTGAAGAGTTGCTCCGGACCAGATATGAGCAGGGGATCATTGGCTCATCACTCTGGGTAATCTCACACTTCCACGGGAATTGTGAGTTGGGGGCAGAGCTGTCCATATCCCTAGAGCCTCTGAAGAATCCTATTGGGGAAAGGTAAGAGCATCGGAGGCAAAACCCAGGAAAGGCAGAAGGAAGCAGAGCTGGAAGGCCACACTGACACCCTCGGCCTCCACGTCAGATCACACCTGGAGACAAGTGACCTTCAGACTTCCCAGTTTTATGAACGGATCAACATTCTTTTTGTTGACATCTTCTTAGGCAGGGTTTTTCTGTCACTAGAAAAATTTAATGTAACACAAAGCCATGGCCTTTTCTGGCAAGTGCCTGATTGTTCTTAGCCTCAGCTCACATATCTGCCCTAGGGAGCCCTTGCTGGTGCTTCCATAGGAGTGACCCCTGTCCCTTTGGGGATCACTGGTCCTCGTGTTACAGAGTGCTATGATTACAGGTGATCGGTGTTCCCAAGTGGGTGGAAGAGTTCTGAGAATAAGCCCTAGGTCTCCTGCTCCTGGTTGCCCAGAGTCATTTTCAGTGTGCAGCAGGTTATTATTATTATTATTATTTGATACTGGGAATTAAATTGAGGACCTTGTGCTTTCCAGGCAGGTGGTGCACTGCTGAGCCATATCCCCAGCCCTATTACAGGTTTTTAAATGTAATCAACTGCATAGAAGAATGAATGAAAGGTAATTTTGGGGTATCAAAGACCATTTTGGCACCTTGCTCAGCTTTTTTTCCTTCATGAATAGCGTGACATCAATCCTCCATTAACTCATATGACACTGATATTGCAATAGTATTTTAAATAAGAGCACTACATTCAAGTTTATTTGAATTTAAAGCAAAAAATGAAACTAAAGTGATATTGAAGTAATTGCTGAGCCTCAAGCAATTTTTCTTCAGACAGGAGTTAATGTTTCCTGCAAGCTCACTCTAAGGAACTTACTAAGGAGATATAATAATTATATGCAATGCAGGATCTTGGATTAGATTCTGGGCTGGAAAAAAGGAATCAGTGAGAAAATCATCTCTGTATTAATCAGGTCTCGACTTCAGTGCATAGCCCTGAATCAAGATCAACTTCTTGATTTTTCTAATTGTACTATAGTCATGTAAAATGTCAACATTAATGAAGAACATACTAAATTCTGGGTTTTGTATTACCAACTTTCTGTAATTCTTTGATTATTTTAAAATAAAAAAGTCTTTTAAAAGATCATCTTGAGTTTAAGAAAAAGAAGATAAAACAAAATATTAGAGCTGGTTTTACTATATTTTTATTCTGGAGAGTATAGAATTACTTCCTGTTGTGAAACATGACGGGATTATAATGCTTTTCATTTTCTCTTCCCCAACTTGCCAATTTCTGTTAATTACTTTTATATTGTCAAAATTTAGAACATTTTACATTATTTTTTGTCATATTGGAGTTGTTTAATCTTAATTATGAATTTCAATACCATGTGAATCACTTGTCCATTTTTTTCTAAGTTCTTTAAATTATTATTTCATTGAGTAAATTTTACATAGGTTACATTTTCTGAGATTGGCTAACAGCTGCCACTGTGCCCCAAGACCCCAGGCACGTTGCAGGATGTCTGCACGTGGGCATGACCTACACACTAAAGCCTGGTTGTATGAAACATGGGGTTTGTAGCTAGTTTTATAGAAATTTTGTGATCAGATTTTACTATTTTGTGTCATTGGACTTTTAAAACTTTTGCATATCAAGGCATGTAATATTCACATAATCACAACCAGAATCAGAAAATAGAATGTTGCCACCACCCTCTGAAATCTCCTCATGCTGCCGCTTTGCAGAGACTGTCTGGACCATGATGGAAAGCCTTTTAGAGCCTTCAAGGATTTGAACAGCCTGCTGTGCCACGTGTGCTGTAAGTTTGCCTCTACTACCCTAGATTTTTGTGGTCACTAATCTACTCTCTGTCCCTGTAGTTTTATGAAGCAGATGTTACATACATAGAATTATATAGTACGTGACCTTTAGATTCTGAGAACTTGTGCTCTGTATGACGCATCTGTATGACACATGTGCACTGTGTGTGCCTAAAACAATTCATTCTCCTTATTGCTTGCTAGTGTTACATTGTGCTGGTGATTGACAATTGGCTTAGCGATATTTGAAAGACAGAATGAGCGCACCATTTTCCTTCCCATCATCAGCGTATGAGAGTTCTAGTTGTTCTGCATTTTAATCAATGCTAGACATTACGAGATTTTTCTCCTGTCAATTTTAGCCAGCCTAATTGGTGTGTGGTGGTATTTCATCATGGTTTTTCTTTTTGCATTTACATAAAGGCTAATGATGTTGAGCATTCATAAGCTTGTGCATTACTCATGCATCTTTTTTTGTAAAGTAGTGTTTAAATTTTTGCCGGTTTTTTTTTGTTGAATTTTGATAAGCCCTCATATATTCTGAATACAAGCCATCTGCAAACTGTGATTTGCAAATATTTTCTCATCAGATGTAACTTTCTCTTTTATTTTCTTAGCACAGAAAAATCTAAATTTCAAAGTCCAATTTATCGCAAGGTTTTTAAATGCATCATGCTTTGATGTCATATTTATGAGCTAAACCGAGATCATAAGTTTTCTCTCATTTTCTTTTAAAATTTTTACATCATACATTTTCCCTGTGGTCATTTTGGGTAAATTTTTGCATAAAGAGTGAGATACAACTTGAGATGTTCTTCAGGTGGATATCCAAGTGACCCCAATACTATTCATTGAAGGCTACTTTATTCCATTGAGTTGTTTCAAAACTTTGTCAAAAGTAGTTGATCATGTTTATGTGGCTCCGTCTCTGTATCTTTAGTCTATTCCATTGATCTCTCTACCCTTTTCTATTTTTACTACTTCCCTATTACTATTACTGCAGTTTTATAGTAAAGTAGTTTGAATTCTCCAACACTGCTTTCTTTTTATTTATTTATTTATATTTTTTTTATTGAAGAACAAATAGCAATGAGACAGTTTCAAATCAAATTAATAGGACAGATTCAATAATTAATATATTGCAAATTGTTTTTGTAATGGTTTATTGTCGTACAAGGTAAATACATTATTCTACTTACAGACACTATTAGAGCAAATGTCTCTAATCAATGAATTAAGGAAATGTAGCTGTATACTTATTTTTTAAAGCTGAATTATAGCACAATTTCAATAATTAATACTTTCTACCTTGTTATCTTCCTAGTGGTTGTCCATAGTACTAGAAGCCTACTTGTCAAACTTCTATTAGTGCTAATCTTGCTTCTCATAGAATTATGCAGAAGTACTGTATATTTATCCTAACTGTACTGTTTATACAAACACATCACAGTTCTTCCTTTGTATCCCCCTTTTTTTGTCTAGACCTGTCAAAGATGGGCTCTCCATTGTCATTAAACCATTATAGGTGCCTGAACTCAGCAACACAATCCAACACAGTCCAGCAGTCCACAATAATAGTGAGTTATCTGAAGAAGTTGTTGACTGTAGCCATTTACAGCTCAACTTATTATTATGGCCCCACTTTATATATCTCATTTTTATACTGGATGATTAAGACCAAGATAAAGCAAGACCTATATAACAAAAAATGGAGCTTTTGTATCTGATGAGGTCAGTTAAGTACCCTCAGAGTTTATCTTGTAATTCTGTACCTCACAACATTGCTTTCTTCATTAAAAATTATTTAGGTTTTTCTTTCGTGTATCCACACAAATCATGCAATAAATTGATTACACTTAAAGAACAATTCCTACATGATTATGACTAGGCCTACTTTCATTTGTGGAAAATTAATATCTTAACTATATAGAGTGTTTCAAGCAATGAGCATGGTGCACTTTTCATTTACATAGGTCTTTCATCAATACTCTGTAGTTTTCTGCATATAGGGTTCATACAGGTGTTTACTGGTTTTAAACCTATGTATTTTGCTTTGGGAAGTTTATTGTAAATGATACTCTTTTTAAAACTCCAGTTTTGAGCTGTTCATTGATTGTGTATAGTTTTGTGCAGTGGCCTTGTACCTTGTGACCATGTCATACTTAACAGTTTTAAAACTTTTCCTTTTCATAGATTTGTTAGGATTTCCTCTTTTGTTAAGTATTTCTTTCTTCTCAATCTATATGCCATCTATAGTTTGTAGTGTGCTTCACAGAGGTGACTAAGACTTGCATTACAGAGTGGGGTGGGTGTGGTGAGAGGGACGCTACTCCCGGTCTTTGGGGAAACTTCAGGTTGGTGCAGGAAGTGCTGTGCTAAGTAGGGGGTGCTTTCAGGGGTGCTTCAGAAGGATAAGGAAGCAGCTTTTGGTTTTAGTTGGCTGAAAACCTTCAGAAAAATCATGAGTGGGTACTGAGTATGATGAAGTGTCTTTCATGTACCAATTAATAAGATAATTTGGGGCCAGGGAGATGACTCAGTGGAATAAGCTTCCCTGGCAAGCGCAAGGGCCCGAGTTTAATCCCTAGTTCTGAAAAAAAAAAAAATTAATAAAATAATTTGATGTTTTTTACTTTACTGTGTATTATAACATGGTAGATTATATTGATTTTTAAATGTAAACTAGCATTTCATTTTTTTAAACTTTTAAATACTTACATCATTATATCTTAAATGGATTTATTGTTTGGTTTATTTGTTTTGGATTGGTTTTGGTTTTCTGAGACAGAGTCTTGTTATGCAATTCAGGCTGGCCTTGAACACTCAAGGGCACAGCACCTGACTGGGTTTGAGTGCAAGTACACCTGCAAAAGAAGAGCTCATTGTGCAGTCTGGGCTAGCCGTGGACTCACAACAATCCTCTGGCCTCAGCCTCCCAAGGTCTATCATTATGGGCATGCACCTCCATGGCCTGCTTAGGTGGATTTACTGTGGATCAGCCTCAATAGTTGAATTATGTTTTATCTATTTTTGCCCAAATCTAAAAATCTGTTCATAAATGTGTGCGTATACACACACACACACACACACACACACACACACACACACACACACACACAAAACTTGCTAGTATTTCATTAAAACTATAGGTATGAGTCTCAGTTGTATTAGTCAAAATGTTTTTTGTACTAGTCAAAATGTACTGTTGGTAGTTACTGTTTTTAACTAAAAACTTGATTTTTTTAATGCACAGAATATTTAGGTCATGCTTGGGTGAGTTTCGGATTTGTGACTTTCAAGAAATTGATTCAATTTGATTAAGTTGTCGAATTGAAGCCATAGACCTTGTTCATCATATTTTTTATTATTCATTTAATAATATTTACTGTGCAGTCTATAGGGATATTCTGTATTTTACTCTGGACACTGGGAATTTATATCTTCTGTTTTTCTTTGTTGGTCTGGCAAGAGATTTATCAGTTGTATTGATTTTTTTTTTCACAGAAGCAGCCTTTACTCTGATTGATTTTCTCTATTATTTTTTTGTTTGTTTTTTGTTTTCATAGATTTCTGGCCTTATCTTTATTATTGCTTTCCTTCTGATTGCTTTGAGTTAGTTTTGCTTCTTTTTTCCTGTTTCTCACTGTGGAATCCTAGATTGTCAATTTAGCATCTTTCTTCCTTTCAAGTATATGCATTCAATAGTGTATATTTTTCTTCTAAATGTTGCTTTAGCTTCTTTCTAAATTTCTAAGTGTTAGAGGAATTTTTCCAGATAGCTTTCTATTATTAACTTCTAATATAAGTCCATTATACTTAGAGACATTTTTATGGTGATTTAAATTCACTTAGATTTGTTAGGATTCATTGTACGATACAGCTTATGCTTGTATTTTGGCGAGTGTTCTTTCAACATTTGAAAAGCATCTCTGTTCTGCCATTCTTGGATGGAGTACTCTGCAGTTATCGCTTAGGTCTCTGTTCTTGCGCTGGTGTTCTTCAGCCCTTCCCCATCCTCACTGATGCTCTCAGCGCTTGCTTCACTTTTACGCAGAAAGTAGTGTCCACATCTCTAAATGCAACTGTGAATGTGTTCATTTCCCCTTTATTCTAACACTTTTTAAATCAAATATTCTGAAGCTCTGCTTTAATTTTTCTTTTTGTACCAGGAATCAAACCCATGACCTTGTGCTTGCCACAGAAGCACTGTGCCACTGAGCTACATCACTGGCCCTCTGAAGATCTGTTGTCAGTGGCACATTTAAGAATGCTGTATATTTAGTGTCCTGTGGATCCTTGGAGTTTCTCTGAAGCCTACTTTGTCTAATGTTGTTAGAACCGTTCCAGGTCCTGTGAGATAGCTCAGTGGACTAAAGGGCCTGCTTAGGTAAGCTTAGGCAAATGCAGGGCCTGCGGTTAGATCCCCAGTACCACATGTTGCTCCAGCCCCATCCCTAGGGCAGGCTGAACTGGCTACGGATGGGGCATCGTGGTGTGACCCTGTAATCCCAGTGCTGGGAGGCTGACAGCGAGAGGAATACCATGAGGCTGAGCTGCGTAGTAAAACCATTCCAATTTCCTTTCAATTAGTATTTATATGATACAGTTTTTCAATTTTTTTACTTTTAATTACTTATGCCATTCTATTTCAGATGGGATCACTGTAGATCTGCTAGTAGGTGAGCCATGTTTTGCTTATTTATTTTTGCCAAATGCGAAAATCTCTATTTTTCAACTGGTGTGTCTAGTCTAGTTTTAGTTATGCATTGACTAACAACGAGGATGCATGCATTATGAGAAATACATCTCAGGTGAGTTTGTCATGGTGTGAATGTTACAGAGCACTCACACACACCTACAAGACCACTTGATGTGGCCTTTTGATGTGTTTGATACTTAGTAGGCCTAAGATGAAAGAAGCAGCTACCAGCACAGCAGTACAATGTTTTACAGTTAACATTTCAACAAATATTACACTCTATAATAATGAAAAAATACAATAAACATGTAAACCAGTAACACTTTATTATCACTATAAAGTATTACATGCCGTAGTAATTATACGTCATAGAGATCTGTATAACTAGACGTATAGTGGGCTTGGTTACTCTAATACCACTATAAATGTGCAGTGAATGCATTGTGTTATAATGGTTATGGCGCCACTGGGGGACAGGAATTTGTCATGATGGTTTTAATCTTTTGGGACCAACACTGTATATATAGTTTGTTGCTAGCAGAAATGTTATTATGTGGTGCATAGATATAAATATTGATATGTTTTAAATTAAGCCTATTTTATCTTTTTTTTGCTTCTATTTTTATTTTTCCCCTTCCTGAATATTTTTAAATTATTTGAAGACCTTAATATTTAGTTTTAAGTTTTTTATTGTTATTTTATTCTATATTTTGTGCATAGGTTTTTAGTACTATTGTATGGATTATTCTGTACAATCTGACTATTATAGTCCAATAGAATCATATTTTATCTTGTGACTCTCTAGGTCTCTTTACCCTCCTCTTTATGTTTTTTCTTTATATTTTATTAGTCATATAGATTAAGTTTATTTGTATTGAAAAACCAATCAGACAAATGTTATAATTTTGCTTTTGTCATTTATTTTTTAATGAGAGTCAAGAACAAAAATTTAAGATTTCTTGGAAGCATGTGGTAACATTCAGTCATATGTCTCATCTTGCATAAATAAATTCATCTGAGCAACAGATCACTGTTGGTCAGATGTTGCTGCTTTGAAAATCTGCAGTATGTGTATTATTGTATATCATCCTGTTTCTGTCTTTGCTTTTGCTGTTCTTGCTCTTCTTTTTACTCATCAAAATAAAAGAAATGGGCTTGCAAGATAGCTCAGCGGTCTAAAGCGCCTCTCAGGGACCGCGGTTCGAGCCCCAGCACCACATGCCATGCCAGCCCCTCCCCCCAGGGCGGGCTGAGCTGACCCCCCCACCCCCGCGAAAAAAGAATCCGTGATGTGTAGCGAGACACTGTAATAAATAAATGAATTCAAAATAAAAGAAAATAATAAAAAATTAAACATTCAGCACAGTTTTTTTTTTTTTATGAAACATAAAGCAGTTGCTTATAGCGTCTTACTTTCCTCCTCACTACTTTCCTTTTTCATGGCTTCCTCTCTCCTGCCACCGTGTTCCTCCTCTGACATGCCACTTTGCCTGGGAGCCAGCCAAAACTGCTACAGACTGGCAGCCGAATAAACCTTTCCTCTTAAAAATAAATAAATAAAAATTAAAAAAATGATAGCAAGAATAAGATAATAACAAGAATAAGATAATAACACTGTACATCATCTTTATCTTATCAGAGGATAAGATATCAACAAAATTGTTTCCTTCCTTCAAAGAAGAAACAGACAGATATTAGCACAAAATGGTCACGTATTTTAAAGCAAGATAGTATGAGAAAGGCAGTGAACTCCCCCAGATGCTTACCATCTTATTGGTCTTCCTTCACTCTCCATGCTTTGAGTTTCCCTCTGGTACAATTTTCTGGCTTTCTGAAGTCCTCTGATATTTTTTAGAGCGAATATCTTACTGACATACATCTTAGTGTTTCTTCATCTGAGAAAGTCTTCATTCTTCCTTCATTTGTAAGGAACATTTTTCCTGGATATAGAATTCTGGGTTGATAATTCTTGAGCTCTTAAAATTTGCTGTACTGCTTTTGGCTGCCATGAAAAAGTCTGCAGTCATTTGGGTAATTACTTTTCTATATCTCAATCATTATTTTTCTCTACTTTCAAGATATTTTGGAGCCAGGGGACATAGCTCAGTAGAATAAGCGCTTGCCTGGCAATCTCAAGGGCCTGAATTCAATCCCCAGTTCTGCAAAAAAAAAAAAAAAGAAAAAGATATTTTTAAAAATTCTAAATTAAAATCATATTTATATAAATTCAATTATATTTATATTACAAATTATATTATATACTAAATTATATTATAAATATAAATTAAATTTATATAAATTAAATTTTAAATTAAAATTATAATTTTATTGAGAAACAAATAGCAATAATACAGTTTTAAAACCAATAACTAGCACAGTTTCAATAATTAATTCATTGCATATTGTCATCTTAGTGGTTAGTATGCAGATGTGATATCCTGTCCACAAATACTATTAGAACAAATCTCTCTATTCATTGAATTAAAAGAATATAGCTGTATATCTATCCTAACTATTTTGAGTATACAAATATAGAAAGGTTGCTCATTTGTATCCCCCTTTTTTAGGTAGTTTTTTCAGAGAAGGGCACGCTCCATTGTCATTCAAACACTGTAGGTGTGTGAATTCAGAAAAAAATATTCCAATACAGTGCAGTAGTCCATAACAGTAGCGGGTTCTCCATAAGACTGGCAGTGCCAGAAGTTGTTGGCCTGAGCCCTCCACAGCTCAGCATATAGTATGGCTTTACTTTACATACCTCATTTTTATACTTCTCTGCTGGATGGTTAAGACCAAGATAAAGCAAGACCTATATAATAAGAAATGTAACTTTTGTACCTGATAAGGTCAGTCAGGTACCCTCAGGATTTATCCTGTAACCCTGTACCACACTTTGTAGATCCTTTGTCAGTGTCAGCCATGTGGATGAGTCACGGCCACTGCTTGACCAATTTGCTCTCTGTGAAAGCCTGAGAGAATGTTTTCTCTCCATGTGACTCTCCTTAGGCACACTACACATCATTGATCACATTCCTCTGTGGCTCCATAATCTCCTTGATCAGAAAATTTGGGGCACAACTGAGTTACATGATGTCACAGTCCAGGTTCTCCTATGTCCTGAGTCTTCACTGACCTTGAAAGGCTAGGGCCAAAATGTTGGCTGTCCTTGCAGCTTCTTTTTCTCTAATTTTTGGCCTGCAAACTTAGGTTGTTAACCCTCCAGAAAGAAGCTTATTATTGTCCTGCAACACATGCAGTTGCGCTTAACCTCACTGTCTGTCTGAATATCAAACGTCTTAGTTAGAACACAGAACAGGTATTTTCCATCAAACATTGATATGTTAAATTTTAAATCCCTCCAAAACATGAAGAAAAATTTTAAAAATATTTTAAAAGTAGGAATAAACAGTTACCTATTTTTACACAGAAATTTAGAAATCTAACCAAAGAAGCAATAAGAATAGAAAAGTATAACACAATTAAAAGGAAAGCAAGAACTTGAGGATTAGACAATGAAGAGAGGGCAAGGAGAAAATCTAGAAAACATGACAGGGGAAAAGCCATACATTATATGCACAAGATGGGTAAGGCTATGATCCTGAGAATCTTCAGCATTTCTTTTGGAAACTAGCAGTTACTTGGTAGGATTCTCACCCTGACTACCTATATATTCTGATACCTGTGAACTAAGCAACTGCACTGAAGAGAGCAAAGTGTTAATATTAGGATTGTGTTTGGAATGCCTCTCATTCTGGTCTTCTAAATACATACTGCTTTTTATGACATCAATTACTGCCATACTGTCTCTCAAGTAAAAAGTAAATGTTTGTTTGAAAAAAAAAGGGTAATAGAGCCGGGCGTGGTGGCACACGCCTGTAATCCCAGCACTCGGGAGGCTGAGGCAGGAGGATTGTTGTGAGTTCGAGACCAGCCTGAGCTACAAAATGAGCTTAACGACAGCCTGAACTGCATAGTGAGACCCTGTCTCAAAAAGACAAAAAAAAAAAAAAAAAAGGGTAATAAATGAAAACAAGAGACAAGAAAAAAATGTCATGGGACTGTCCTGCTACAAGGCTGTATTAGGTTAGATTTCTGAATTTCTGTGTAAAAACAGGTAACCGATATTTTTGTCTTAAATGACTAGTAAAGTTAATTAAAATATGCTTTCTTAATTTACTCACTTTATGACTGTGGAGCTATCTTAGTAGTCTAAGTGCCTGCCTAGGCAAGCCTGAGGGCCGGGGTTTGTCCTCCAGCACCACATGTCGCGCCAACCCTGCCCTCAGGCACGCTGATCCAGCCACCAAGACTGGGCGTAGTGGTGCACAGCTGTAACCCCATCACCGGGGAAGCTGAAGCAGGAGGATCACTATGAGCCCGAGCTACGTAGTGAAACCCTATACCAAACACACAAAACTAAAAATAAAAGCCCTCTACCCACTTTAGACTTTTCTTGAATCTCTAAATTTGTACCTAAACTTGGGAATTATTTAGGCATTATTTCTTTAAATACTTTTTTCTACACCATGCACTTTTCCTTCTTCTTCTGGGATTCCAATACTATGAATGTAGACTTTTTGGATTGCCACATAGGTCCATGAAACTCTGTTCATTGTTTTCCAATCTTTTTTGTTTTCGTTTTTTGTTGTTCATACTGGATAATTCCCATTGACCTATTTCTTAATTCACTGACTCTTTCTATCTCTGATGTGCTTTAGGGTCCATCAGGTGATTTGAAAATATTGGCTATTATATCTGTCCATTCTGGAATTTTATTTGATTCTTTTTTTTTCTTTTCTCCCTCCCCCTCCCTCCTCTTCTCTGCCCCCTTCTCTCTCCTCCTCCTCATCTTCCTCCTCCTCCTCTTCCTTTTTCTTCCCCTTCCTCTTCTTCCTCCTCCTTCTCTTCTTCTTCCTCCTCCACCTCCTCCTCTTCCTCTTGTTTTTCCTTCTTCTTGAGACAGGGTCCCACTGTGCAGTTCAGGCTGGCCTTGAATTTGCTTTGTAACCCAGGCTGGGCTCAAAGTCATGGCAATCTTTCTGCCTCAGCCTCCCAAGTATTGGGATCACAGGTGTGTGCCATTATGCCCAGTTTGATTCTTTTTCTTACAGCTCCTATTTCTTTACTGAGACTGTCCAGCTTTTTATTCATTTCAATAGTGTTTGCCCTTATTTCTTACACATAATATCTGCTTTTAAGTCTTAGTCTAGTAATTTCATCATTTTATTTCCCAGTCACTGGTATCTGTTCATTGTGGTTTCAAATGAAAATTGATTCAAAATTTTTGCCTCAATTCTTTATGTGCAAAGTACTTCTGCATTCTGTCTTGGTCATTGGTCTATGAAGGAATGAAATGCTGGGTCTCATATTTGTTTAAGTATGTAGAATGCTGATACTCCTTTCTTTCTGGGCAGGCAACTGATGCAATTGGTATCTGGCTGCACATGTCCTGATCCACCATCTCTGCCCTAGTTAACTTTTCAAGGTACTTGTAGCTCTATTCAGATTTGTCCCTGGCCATTCTGGGGTCTTGATGATGCTCTATGTGCTATTTAATTTGAAAAGCCCTAGGTATGTGTTTATGGTCAGGTCCATCTATACATTTTGTTTCGGCTAGGTTTTTTTTTTTTTTTGTATTTTAGGACAGGCTGTACAGGGTGTATAGGGTCTCACTGTAATCATTACAAGATTAGACTTGTAATGATCCTGCTGTTTACAGCCTCCTAAGAGCTGGGATTACAGGAGCGCACCATGATGCCCAGTCTCAACTGCCATCTCAGAGTACCCCAGGGGTGGGGCTGGCACAGCAGGCCTGGGGATTGAACTCCTGGCCCCTGTTTCTGCCTAAGCAAGTGCTTTAATCTGCTGAGCTATTTGGCTGGCCCTGTGGTTTGTTTTTTTGAGACAGGGTCTCACTGTATCATCCAAGCTGCCCCTGAACTCACTATGTTGCCCAGGGTGGCTTTAAACTTGAGGAAAACCTCCTGCCTCAGCCTCCTGAGGCATGTACCACCATACCCAGCAGATCCACATATACTTATTTGAGAGATAAGTCCAGGGATGCATAGACTATGTCTTCAGATTGCTTTGTTCAGCTTCTTCCCCATCTTGATCTGACATGTTGGTCTTGGTACTCTCCCTTTCCAATCTACTGATTACAAAACATTCATTCTTCCCACTTGATTACCCTCTATATCAGCCTCTGAGGCTGAGAGATTCTTCCTATGTTTTCTGGACTACAGTTTCTCTGATCAGAAAAAAAGAGTTCCTTTCCTCAAGATTTTAGGTTGTTATTGGCCCACCCCACCCTAGCTATTGCACAACAGTTGTGTAGGTCTTGCTTAGGAGATGGATTTAGAGTATTTAGTCAAATAAGCAGCAACAAAATCAAAGGATTTTACCCCAGTTCTCTGTGCTGTAGAGTTCCTTTACCTTCACACACTCCGGGGAGGGAATGTTTCTTTGGATGCTTTTCTTTTTTGGTGCTCTTTTCACTTATGCCCCATTATGCAGTATTTTAGTCCAAGCCAAATAATACTGAAGGAAAAGGGAACAGAAAATTGCCTGCCATACTTAGATCACTTGTGCTTACAGTTTTGATTTCCTTTCCGATCAGTCTGCTATGTTAACATCTGAGTTACAAGGTGCAATTCTGAGTTGCAATTGCACCTGCAATCTGCCCAAAGTTTAGTTGAATTCAATGAGAGAGGTTATTTATTCCATGTTACTCTGGATTTGAAATTAATTATATTTCAGTAGACTAGCAGAGGCCAGACTGCAGATTGGTGTATCTTTACCTGTGCAGCAGTCCACCAAGTCATCATGGCTGTGAGTCACTGTGGTACTGCCCATGTAAACTCTGCCTCTAGCCCAAGATGCTAAAAGCTCCAACCTCAGTCTCTACTTTGAGGTTCTCCAGCTTCTCTTTTGGCCACCCTCCTGTCCCTGGCAAGAAAAGATCTTCCACATCAGAGTGAGGAAACTTACAAGACAACGAGCTTGGTCAGGAGGCTCCTCTAGAGTTAGGAATCCAGGCGAGAGACGGTGGTGGCCTCTCCTAGGAAAGTAGTAGGTCAGTTGAGAAAAATGTCTTAAAGAGTTGTAGATAATATAGAATTAAGTGTATGTGATGACTGAATCAAATAGGGATGGAGAAAAGTGATAATTTCAGTATGATACTGAATTGTTTGGATAAGGAACATGGGAATAAAGTGACTCCATTCATCAGCAGGGAGAACATGGATGACAGGACAGGCCTATTGAAAATAATTTTGGTTTGGACGATGTAGGCTTTGGGATTCTGGGAGCATGCTCAAATGGATATTTGCCAAAGCTAATTTACCACATGAACTGAATTTCAGGGAAGGGGATGATCCTAGTTTAAGGCTACTTTTGCAAGTCAACAATTACAGTTTTTCCATTCAACTTTTGTTTGCCCCTGGAAACCTATCTGTAGCTCTGGGTACCTGGGTAGGATCAACTCACTGACTCTGTACCATAGAAAAGGCCATTCAGCAGACCGAACTATTATCTCCCATTCTTCTTGGCAGCACAGATTAGTTCCAGGTTGAATTTGGCCAACTGAATTTGGCCAGTGAGAACGTGGTTCAATCATTCTTTTCCACAGTGGGGAAGACACACTATTTCTAGTTAGAGTTAGTCTGATAGGAGCTAAGGATGCTGCCACCATCTTTCTTTCTCAAAGAAAAAGGCCATCTGGAAATACATCAGCAGGAGAAGAAGAGCCTCTGAAGGCTGGCAATGAGCAGGCTGGAGGGTCAATTAAGCCTCTCGTCAAACTGTACTCATTGTGGAAATTTTCCATTATTTGAGCCAATACTTTCCACATTTATTAATTTAGGCAAGACCAGGTTTTCTCTACTACCTTTCTAGTGAAAGACTTCTGGCTGAGACCTGAGCATCTGGTGTACACAGAAGCCCTCATGCTGAATGAGACTGGAGTAGAGTGTATCACAGAAGAAAGGAAACCCACTTTGAGGAGTTCATGAAGAAGCATAAACTCAGAAAACAGAAAGTCCTTTCTTTGAAGTCCCATGGAGTCAAGAAACAGAAAGTAATTAACTGTGTAAAATACGTACAGGGAATTGGTTAAGATAAGAGCTGAGAAGGGCTCTTCGGATCAATCCACAAGGAGGCTCTTGACGAAACAGTTGTGCTTGCCAGGCTAGAAGGGTTCTTTGAAACCTTCTTCTGGAGATGAGGAAACTGGAACAATGACATAGCTTTTTGTTTGTGTTTTGGTTTGTTGCTAAAGTGGCGGGTACAAGCTTACAGTAAGTAAAGATCAGACCCCCAAGAGTCCTTCATGATCACCTGTGCTGTTCCTTACCCAGTACTTGAATCTTTCCTATGACACCTCTCTGAAGTCTGTGCTTAAGAGCATCTATGAAATGAGAGCTCATTGGTTCCCAGGACCAGGCAGAATCCCTGGTTTCACTTCTTATACCATATTCTCTTTATGCTACAGAGCAAGCCCCCCAAAATTGTGTGGATTCTGAGTTGATCCTTCAGAAAATAGGTTCGATTTTTGGAATTAAAATGAAGTTAGGTGCTCACTTTGGCAGCACATATACTAAAATTAGAATGATACAGAGAATATTAGCATGGCCCCTGCCCAAGTATGACTTGCAAATTCATGAAGTGTTCCATATTTTTTAATTGGTAGAATTCTCACCCTGGCTAACTATATATGCTGATACCTGTGAACCAAGTGACTGCACTGAATTTAGCAAACTGTAATAGAAGGATCAAGCTTGGAATGCCTGTCATTCTGGTCTTCTAAATACATACTTCTTGTCATGACATACCAACTATTATTATACTGTCTTTCAAATAAAAAATTTTAAAGGGTAATAAATGAAAAATAAGACACAAAAAATGTTACAGGACAGTCCTGCTACAATGATGTATATGGATAGATTTTTAATATCTATATAAATATATGTAAGTATTAATTCCTATTTCTTTAAAAAAATTTCATTCTGTAAGGACTTAAAGTTTGATATCTCAATACTTGATGGAAAATACCTGTTCCATTTTAAGCCTATGATGTCTGATATTTAGACAAATAGTGTGGGTAAACTGAACTGCATATGTTGCAGGGTAATAATAAGCTTCTCTTCTGGAGGATTAACAACCTAAGTTTGCAGACCAAAAATTGGAGAAAAGGAAGGGCTGCAAGGTCAGCCAAAATTTTGGCCCTAGCCTTTCAAGGTCAGTGAAGACTCAGGACATAGGAGAACCTGGACTGTAACATCATGTAACTCAGTTATGTCCCAAAATTTCTGATCAAGGAGATTATGGAGCCACAGAAGAATGTGATCAATGATGTGTAGTGTGCCTAAGGAGAGTCACATGGAGAGAAAACTTTCTCTCAGACTTTCACAGAGAGCAAATTGGTCAAGCAGTGGCCGTGACTCATCCACATGGCTGACACTGGCAAAGGATCTACAAAGTGTGGTACAGGGTTAAGGGATAAAACTTGAGGGTACTTGACTGACCTTATCAGATAGAAAAGTTACATTTCCTGTTATATAGGTCTTGCTTTATCTTGGTCTTAACCATCCAGCAGAAAAGTATAAAAAGGAGGTATATAAAGTAAAGCTATATTAATATACTGAGCTGTGAATGGCTCAAGTCAACAACTTCTGCGGATAATCCACTACTATTGTGGACTGCTAAACTGTGTTGGATTGTCTTGCTGAATTCATGCACCTATAGTATTTAGATGCCAATGGAATACCCACCTCTAACAGGACTAAACAAAAATAGAGGATACAAAGGAAGGACCATTTTGTATTTGTACATACAGAATAGTTAGGATAGATATACAGCTACTTTCACTTAACTCAATGAGCAGATTTGTACTAATAGTTTTGGACAGTATATCCTCTTTGCTTCTTGTTTTATGAGAAGATAAAATGTACAATGTATTGATTAAAAATAAATAAATTAATAAATTATAAAAGTAAAATAAAATAAAATGAAGTTAGATTTTGAGTTTCCTCATGACTCCAGTTCCACCTAATATAGCAAGTATTGGGGGCAGGCAGATGCCAGGTGCAGGGTATTCTGGGACCATATAATAGCTCCATGTGGATGTTCATAGGTATTTCAAACTCACATGTCAAAAGCTGAATTTCCCACCTTCCCCTACTAAAAGATGCTTTTGCTGCTGGGGCTCTGCCCCCATCTGTATGCTCAGTGAAGTCCTCGTCAACTTCTGTCTTCTCCGCTCCCTTATGCATCACTGTTATTCTTCCCAGCTACCCCTGGAACCTGTCAGCTTCTTTTTACTGCACCATCACTCTTATGTCCAGGCCCTGTTCTCTCTGGCCCAGATGATGATAAGTCTCCTGCTTGCTTCCTGTTTCCTGCGTCTCCTCACAAAACCTCCTCCCACACTGAAGCCTCATTACTCCATATTACAAATCCTTAGTGACTTTCCATTGCCTTTCAGACGAAACACATTTCCTCATTATGTCCTAAAGTTGGTCTTTAATTTTGAGACTTCTGCCTACCTTTGACTTATCTCACTCACTCCCATATCTTCCATTTCCTTGGCAAAGCCAGGCTATTTTTTCCCTTTAATGCTTTTCCCATTTTTGGATCCATTAACCATCCCCTTCTTTCCTTCAATAATACCTTATGCTTTTTTGGGATGTCATTTCTTTAATAGAGCCTTCCCTTCCTACCACCATGACAGGTTAGTTGGTGCCACCTCTATACCCTGACAGGTCTTTGGGCACCTTCTGAACTTACACTATTCCTAGGTCTCTATGTTCAGTCTTTCTCCCATATTTGACGCTAAGGTTTATGAGGACAGAGACTGTGTCTCTCACTGTATTCTTGCTGCCTGGCACAGTCTCTAGTACACAGTATTATCACATGTATATAATTCTATAGTTAAATTATTTGTTTATGTCCAAACATTCTTTTTGTGCCTCAGAGAATTTAGCACTAACTTCTTTTCTACTGTCCCAGGGAGCACTGGTTGTAACAGCTGATATGAGAGCAGTAAGTCTTCCTCAAAAGACCAGTCCTCAAAAGTGTACCCAAAATTCAGAAACCTCTCCCTGAATTTCAATAAGCCCCATAACAATATCAAAACCAATCAGATCTCTGATAAACATGGCCTACTTACTGTTGGTAAATATTATTTAAGCCCAGACATAAAGTTTGGGTGTCCAAATCATCCCTTCATCCATTTATTCACCAACTACTTGTTGGTCACCCACTTTGTGACAATCCTCATGTAAGGTACCGAGAGCATAAGACACATAGGGGTTCCTGTCCATTCGTTAGTGTGCTGGTATCAAGCAGACATGGGAAGAATGGATATTAGGGAAATAATGACGTGGTGATTGTGGTCGATACCAACACAATGAAGAGGGACATGATGTGGCCTTGAGAATCAGAGTTAGTGTCATCAGAGCAGAGAGTGACTCAAAGTGTACAGGACTTTTGCTAGATAGTGAAGTGAACAGAGAGTATTCCAGGCAGAGGGAGCAGCAGAGCAGAAAGGCTTGGCTGTTGGGAAGGGGCATGATGTTTTCAAGTAGCTGAAAGACCAGTGGTGATGCATTGGAGAGGTAGGATGGGCCAAAACAGGCTGGAGAGGCTGGATCGAGAATGCACAAAGCCTCACAGACCATAATAAGGAGCTTTACACATTACCGAAGAGTAATGACCAGCTCTCAAAAAGTTTTACTTGATCCAGTGGGGAAACAAAAGTAACTTGTGTGGTCTTAGTCATTTTCTTCATGGCTGGGACAAAATACCTGACACTTGCTATTTGAAGGAGAAGAGGTTTATTTTGACTCATGGTTGGCTGGTTCCCAGGCAGGAACTCTGAGCATAGTAAGAAGAAGAATAGAGGAAAGCTGCTCATATTATAGTGACTGAGAGAGAGAGAGAGAGAGAGAGAGAGAGAGAGAGAGAGAGAGAGAGAGAGAGGCAAACTAGCTGTAGAGGCCTTGGACTTCCATCACCTTCCACAAGTTCTGCTTCTGAGCACATGGAGCCTTGGTGGGGAGGTATTCTTGATCTAACCCATAACAATTGTTATAACATTTGTGTCTAGTTGTCCCCCACCCCAAAGCCTCATGCAGTCATGGGGCAGACTTCTAGAGTTTGTGATTAATTCATAATCCAATGCTGGAATTGTGGGTGTGACTGCTACGCCTGCCCCATCCTGACTGCAGTATAAGGAAGGGAGAGAGGCCTGATCTTTGTTTCGGCCTCTGCCATCACTGCTACTGTGCCTGCGTTTTTGCTCTTGCTGCTTTGCTGTTTGCTTCTGTGAGATGCTGCCCTGCCATGTTCCACTCTGCCTTACAATATGGACTGAAACCTTCACAAACTGTGAGCTAAATAAACTTTTCCTTCCTTAGGTTTGTATGCTGCGCATATTGTCCCAGAAATGAGAAAAAAGTAACCAAGACATTCATTCATGGGAGGTATGGTAGTTTTAAAGTAAAGTTGCAAGTTGATGCTCATTGCATTTAGAAGTAAGGTCTTATGTTGAAAGTGAAGAAACCCCCACGTTATTCCAACCCCCAGTCATCCAACTATTGTCATCTGAGTCCCTAGACACTACATAACAGACAGGCTACACCTACCACACCTACCTACACCTACCACACTGAGCTTTAATCTCTGACTTAAAGCTCAGTGAAGATAATAAAATGATTGTTTTCACATGCTATAACGTGTTAATGTGACTTGTTATACAGGGCCCGATAGGTGCAAGAGCAGATGCTCTTAGTATTTTCCAATTTTGCAGATGAATAAACTGAGTTCAAAAAGATTAAGCAACTTGACCTATGTCCTATGTGCAGTCACTGGTAGGATCACATCTGAACAAAGGTCTGGCTGGTTACAGAGCCTCCTCTCTTCCAATTTTCTCAGGTGCTTCCCAAGGATCAGGATTCTTAACAGCATCTCCCAAGCTGCCCATTGCTGTCCTCCAATCTGGAAACACTTCTTGGTCAATATAGGTTTCAATGACTAGGACTTGATTTGAGAAGCAGTCTTTATGACACATTTGATTTGCATTCTTCTCAGATTATCAAAAGATCACTATGCAATCAGTTCTTTCTGGTTTTATTTCTCCCTCCACACCCACAGGCAGGTGCCAGGCACTTCTGCCAAGCCTGATAGAGCTGTTCCTCTTCCCAAATTGCCCTCAGTGAGCAAATACCCACTGGTCCCCATTAAATTCCAATCAGGCTCGCGAGAGAGCTGATTCAGTCCCCCACCCCCAGCCTCCGGAAGAGTTAGAGATGAGCAGATCTCTTATTGGAGTAATTCTGGGACCTGAGGCAGAGCCATGGCTGGAAGCCACCCACTAACTAGATACCCAGGACATCAATCAGCCAAACTGATTTTTCTGCTGCTGCAGCCATTTAAACAGTTATCTTTGCTGGAGGCTTTGTCCAAAGTTACTCAACCAGTGGGGTCCTGGGTGATAAGTCACCGCAGCCTCACTCCACAGTCTCTGTATCCTGGGGCTGTCTCTTTACTCACTTCTCAAGAGGGGTTGAAGTTCATTTATTGCACTCTAAAAAGAAGAGAGCCTGTGCTGCTTGCGCACACACTGGTTAGAACAGGAAGATGAAAAAGGAGCCCAAGGTCTGTGGGGATATCAGTACACTTCTCATTTGACGTCCCACAGAGGCAGGGGGAGAATGTCTTCAATTCATCTCATTGCGCTCCCTGCTGGTGTCCTTGTTTAACTGCAAAGGATTTGGGATGAAATTCCCTCAAGCTCTTGGCAAGCCTCCATTCCTCATTATATTTAGGAGCAAACCAAAGTTAGAAGAAACACGATTTAATCAAGGCTGAATTTCTCTTCAGTACTGGGGAATAAACCTAAGGCCTTTGCGCTGCATATTAAAAGTATGTTTCTATATTTAAAATTTTGAGACAGGGTCTCTGTAAATTGCTGAATTGCCCAGGCTGGGCCCAAGTTTTTGCTTCTTGTGCCTCAGTGTCCCAGAACATTGGGATAACAGGTGTGAGCCACTACTCCTAACTACAGGTTAGTACTTTTTCTAAATTTCAAGAGTGCTGTAGAAGCTGCCTGTGATTGGCAGCCCAGCACAAAATCAAGAAGCTCTGAATTTTAATCTGTTTTATCTGTCATAAGAAAATGATACACAGAGCCTCAGCTTCTTATGTGTGACATAAGATTAAAAAGAGAAGAATAATATAAGGTTTGTAAAAGGAATGCATGTTCATTCATCCATACATCCATTCAAAAGCTACTGACTGCTGTCTCTGTGCCAGGCAGTGTGCTTTGAGATGGAGCAATGAACAGGGTACCGCAGTTCCTGTTTTCTTTGAGGGTGGCAGCCTAGTGAGAAATTTAGATGGCATGGGCATACATACAGTAGAAACTCAATAGCTGGGAAAGGAGCCATTTTCCCTTTGATAGTCCCCATTTTCCACTGTTAAGAGGCTTGGGGCCTTTTCCAAGCTTTATAAGTCTAAGAATATTGACAACTTGAAGAGATTAAGTTATTTGAAGGTCAAGACCACATAAATCTCTATATTCTCTGGTGTGCCTGGCCCCAGGATGTGCTCAGTAAATATTTGTTGGGCTGTGTGAATGCCCCACGTTCTGGCTCAGTCTTCTTCCCTGGCTGCCAGGGGGCCGCTGTCCGTGGTGCTGAAAAGCAAATTCCTGTTTCTCGGCATGAGGCAGCGCAGGTGGTGAGGCAGAAAATGGAGCCCAAGGGAAGTGAGCGGAGAGAGGAAGAATGAGCCAACTTTTCACTGGTTATTGGTGACATCTTCATTTTTCTGTCTCGTGGAATCCAAATCTGATATTTCTTTTCCCCAGCTGTCCCCACTTGGTACTTTGTGCTAGCCGGAAACACTGAGTAGACAAGTGTTTTAAATAACTACACAGGGTGATACCATGGGGGAAGGAGCTCCGCGTCTATAACCCTGTACATGCCTATTTGAATGTGTTCTGGAAAAGTTGAAAGCTCCTTTTACAGCCTGTTCTTGGGCAATGAAAAGTCAGCAGTGATAGGCACTTCCTTCAGCTGATTTCATCCACTCTGTCACCCAAGAATGTCGGAAGTTCTGAGTCAGAATTCCTGGGGTGAGGGCAGAGACAGTCAGGGTCTAGGATGAACAGGCTTGAGCTGGGTGAGTGTTCCAGTTGGCTAGGGATTCATGTCTGATTAGTACTAATGTAATATGTTGATTCATGCATTTCTCCTATAAATATTTATTGAGTGCCTACTGGTCTGAAATGATGATAGGAGCTCAAGAAACAGCCAAGAACAAGAAATCCAAGGCCTATGGTTTTCTTGAACCTACATTCCTGCAGGGAGGACAAACTACATGTGTAACATAATTCCAGGCAAAAGGAGAGATGATGAGAGGGAATAGTCTTTTCGATAAGGTGATCACAAGAAGTTCTTTGAAGTATATTTGAGCATAGATGTGGCTTAATAAAGAGACTGGGGCATGCATACATTGGGGCGGCAGCATTTCAGGCAGAGGTAGTAACAATAATGATGGCCCTGAAGTAGTAATAAGATGGCATGTCCATGGGACACTAAAGAAGCCAGTCTCACAGGGCATGGTGGCACATGTCTGTAATACCAGCACTTGGGAGGTTGAAGTAAGAGAATTGTTGAGTTTGAAACCACCTGGGCTATAAAGTGAGCTCAAGCTCTGCCTGAATTGTGTAGTGAGACTCTGTCTCAAAAAGACAAAAGAAAAACAAAAGAAAAAAAGAAGCTACCCTAAGTGCAAAAGATTTGCCAAAGGATTCATTAGGAAGGGTTGGATCCTGCAGGTTCTGAGGAAGGCAGAGCAAGTGACAGTTATGGCTTTATTTGCCATCAATAAACCACAACAGCAGATGCCACCAGGACACAGAGATAATTAAAGAGAAGCTCCTGACTCTACAAAGATATTTATGAAGATTTATAAGGATTTTTTTTTTTTTCTGTATTTAGGACAGGTCTACAGGGTCTCACTACATAGGTTAGATTCATTGTGATTCTCCTGTTTTCAGCCTTCCAAGTGCTGGGATTACAGGCACACATCACCATGCCTAGTCTCAATTGAAGTATCAGGGCACCCCAGGGGCAGGGCCAGCATGGCATGCTGGGGATATAACCCTGGCCTCTGTGCTCTGCCTAAGCAGGAGCTTTAGGATTCATAAAGATTTTTGTAAAAATCTAACACATAGTGGTCAATAGGAACTGACTTTGCATGGTTTATTCAGCCAACATAACTAAAATTAAGTACTGTACCCTGAAAGATCACTGTTGGGTGCCAATCTCAGATCTAGTTTCTGATGAAAGAGGGAAGGAGTCACCTAATGGGACTAGAATGCCTCAAGTAAATTAGAAACCATAAGTAGTAAAATTTGAGACACAGCCACCTTTGTTTCTAGGCATCTTGTGAGTTAGGAAATGACCTTGGTCTATTTGGGCCCACCTTAAGGTGCTCCAGGAGCCCCTACCAGTGAGGCCCAGCTCTCCTTTACTCAGAGGAAAGAACATGGGTTACTTCCCACAAGTGTGAGCAAAGGAACTCACATTCTTGGCATCTTTGCTAGGAAGCTCATTTAACTTTCACATCAGCCACGTGACTTGGAAAGCCATTGCTGATCTCATGAGAGCCCCCAGAGCTGAGCACAATCTTGCCAAGCAACTGTGCTGGTCCCAGGATATAGAAGAATTTATTCACCCACTGTATGTGTTGTAGGTACCTTAGAATTTTTGTGGTGTCAGCAGAGCTCCCATTTATTCATTTAACAAATGAGTAACAGAAGTTTGGAAAGGTTAAGTGACTTGCCCTGGTTCAGAGTGCTTAAGAGGTAAAATTGGCCATAGTCTCAACTCTACCTGCCCCAAAGCCATGTACAGTCCTGTTTCTTGGATCTCAAGCATGTAATTCATTAGGTTGACTTCTTCATTAAAAAAAAATGTATTTAGTCCAGGGTTTACAGGGTCTTTCTACACAGAAAGGACTCATAGTGATTCTCCTGTTCTCAGCCTCCCAAGCACTGGGATTACAGGCACAAGCCACCACATCCAGCCCCAGTCACTGTCTCAGTGCACCACAGGGATGGGGCTGGCATGACACACTGGGAATCGAACCTTGGTCCCTGAGCCTACCTAAGCAGGTGCTTTAGTCTGCTGAGTTATCTGGCCAGCCATATTATTTTGATTTCTTAAAAAAAAAAAAAAAAAAGAATCCCTTGCATATACAGCATCAATTTTGGTAATGGAAGCACCTGATAGCTCTTTCCTTGCTACAATCTTATTTTTTGCTTCTTTATTCTAAACATTTTTATTATTCTGTTTTCAGGCTTGCAATACTCCCATGAAGTAAGTGCTGTCATTATTCCCACTTCACAGATAAGAAAGTTGAAGCCCAGGGACCAGGGAAATAGCTCAGTGTAGTAAGAGCTTCTCTGGCAAGTGCAAGGGCCTGAATTCTAATCCTGATTCTGCAAAAAAAGAAAGAAAGAAAGAAAGAAAGAAAGAAAGAAAGAAAGAAAGAAAGAAAGAAAGTTGAAGCCCAGAGAGATTCTGCAAGTTGACAAGAATCACACAGCTAATCAGGACCAGAGCTGGGTATCCTAGTTTTGAGCTCTTCTTTGCTCTTAATTATTATAACTAATTGATTAAAGTAGAATTACTTGGATAGGTAAGAAAGTTACCCAGATATACACAGTCCAGAAATGACAGACTGGATTTGAACCTGGGTCAAATGCCAGGATTGAACCACATGCCTCTCTCATAGGTAAAGCAAAAGAAAGCAGAGAACTTGTTCTGTGACACCTTCACAGAGGCACAGAGTGATTCTAACACTGCCAAGAGCCCCATGGGGATTTTATTTAAACAACGACCTGTGCTGCGCAGCTGTCTGATATTCCCTCCCACTTACTGCTTTCCAGTGTGGGAACCACGCTGCTCTGTGCACCTCCCCCAGCCTGTAATGCTTCATTAAAGAAGCCAAACCTTTCTGGAGGGATTTGGGTGTTCAGAAAGATCTTTTCTTAAATGCCACTATTACAGAGACTTGTAATGATGACTCAGAAAGGAGAGGGAGAGAAGCTATAATGGAAAATTAATTATCTTATCAGAGATGAGACCCATGGTGAAGGCTCACCATGGGTGAGCTTTAGACTGATGAAGGCTTCCTCCAGGACTCTTGGGCAGGCACCGGTCAGATACGCAAAAGGAATTAAAAGTCAGAACTTCTATTTCCTTCCATACCCTGCAGATAATATTCCTGAATGTGTCACAAAGCCAGGAGAGGGTGATGTGTGCATATCAGATGTGTTTGTGTGGGTGCTGTGTCATTGCTGTGTGCAAGTATGTGTGTGTCTGTGGAGTGTGGTGGTTGTGTTTCTGTGTGTTCATGTGTATTTGATGATACCTGTGTGTGCTTATCATGAGACATGTGTGTATGAGCGTGTGTTTGGTGTACTCTATGTGTAGATCTGTGGGGACTCATGGGTCTCTGGAGGCAAATTTAGAGGATCTCTATAAGGAGATGAACTCCAGGTGTTCAGCTATGGATACACCAGGGTGAGGGAAGCAGTTACAGGGCATTTCTTTTGATGCTGCTAATGACGTAGGGATAGAAAAGACATTGTAGATTAAACCATACATACAACCTTTAAAATTTTCATCTTGACTTCAGGGAACATTGGCTACTATTAATAATACTGGCAGCTTATAAATTCACAATGATATTGTAGAGCTTGCTCCCATGACAGAGCAACTTTTGTATGATTTACATATACATTGTCTGCCCCTATCATCTCAGCTCTGTGCTGCCATCATGTCCATCTCACAGGCATCTGGGGCTCAGAGAGGTGAAGACACTTGCCCGAGGTAGCGCAATCCAGAGAAGGAAATACTGTTCTGTCTCCATTTCCTCCACTCCAGATTGCATTATCTCACCTGCGCTGGCCTCCATTTCTCCTGCCAGGATCCTGCCCAGGCCCAGAGTGGGAAGAAGAGGGTTCAGGATGCCTAAGGACAGAACCAAGGTCCAGACTCAGTTTGCCCTGTGGTTGTGGGGGCTTCACCCCTTCCCTCTGGAGAATTAAAGATTCCCATCAGGATAAGGAGACTTGGGGTTCCCTGCTTGGTAGTTCTTAATATGACAGCATGGGCCTCAGGACAGAGTTCTGGAGCGTGTGGAGCTAGAGGCTGCCCCTGTGTGGGGCAGAAGAGGGTGTTCAAGGCAGGGGCCCCCCAGCCTAGGGACCCTTTCCTTTCCCCCCAAGTGTGACAGATCAGCCTGTGTAGACCTCAGCCCCTGTTCCCACCTCCATTTTTCTCGTCTCCCATTGCCTTCCCGCACTACAGAGATGAAGCTGAATGCTCTTCCCTAGCTTCCTTTGCAGTTAGAGTTCTAGATGTGAATCAAGTTCTATCAGTGAGTTAGACCTGGATAGGTTTAGATGATGAAAATGAAATCTCAGTGTCTTTGCCCTACTAGTGGGAGCAGTGAGGAAGGTAAGGATGAGGTGCTCTGCAGTAGCATCTCAGAGTTTTGTGACCACCACTATGGGTGTTGAGAGGCAGTTTCGATGGGAACATAGTGGCTCTGAGGTCCTAACCTGCAGATCTCCCAATCCTAGTACAGCTGTAGGTTCTGAAATTCCTCATCTGCAGGAGGAAGGGAAACATCCTGTTTACCACTTTCTAATCCATGGTTAGATGGCCAGGAAGTGTTCTGGGAGTCATCCCAGAGGCCCACCCATGCTACTTTTTCACTACCTCTTTTCTCTAGCACCTTTAAGTTTCTAATCCTTTACATTTGACCTGTTCTTTTTTTCCTTAAAAAAGCCTGGGGTAATGTCTTTCTTATGCATGGAATCCTGACCAATTATCATGGAGCTTTCCTCCTTAGCCTTCAAACCCAGCCCACATCCACTCTAGGAACACTTCCTGTATCTACTATACTGACTTGAATACCTCTCCTCCCTGATTTCACAGTCACCCTATGTAGACCTTTCTATGTGGTACTATAATTAACTGTTTATTTCCTGTTAGCCCCACCAGGTGCCAGGGCTGGGTCTTCACAGCTATGCGTCTGGGTGTTTGGCAGAGTCTGGCCTCTGGTAGGTACTCTCAAGCCATTTAGTAGACAGAATAGAGAAAAATGTCACAACTTGTCAGTTGAATAGGATTTAGATGAAACTGTAAGATTCATGGACTCAGGAAAAAGCAACTTAAGCTCCCCCTTTGGCAAAAAAGCAGTTTGGTTGGTGGAGGCACTACTATTCCAAGTGCACTCTCAGGAAGGGAGAGCAACTCAGATCAGGAACTCATTTCATACCAAATACCCAGGACCTCTGGGTGCATCTGTCCTGCTGCTGCTGCCCAGGGTGCTGCTGTGAAATTCCAGAGCTGGTGTCTTGGTAGAAGGAAGAAGCCCTTTCTTTGAAGCACACAGTCTGATCCTGTCTTGACTGCTCTCTTCCTGGTTGTGGGAGCTCAAGTTTAACATCTTCAGGAACTTCCAGAATGTTTCATACAGTGGCCATACCATCTGTACCATACATGAGGTTTTCAATTTCTCTATGTCTTCCACATTGGTTTCTTGAGGTGTCTTGGGAGACTTTTTTTTGTTTGACAAACTCCTACTTTACCCTTCAAAACCCGCCACTCATGTTGCATCTTCAGGGAGTCTTTCTTGAAGATTCCTTACATCCCAAGACAGAGTTAATCTCTGCTGCTTCTGTCTCTTTTTTGCTTTTGCATCTCTTCTGTAACTTTGGATGGCTGCATATATCTCCTGTGGGATTATGAAATAGAGGAGATAAGGGATCATTTTGGAATTAAAACTGAATTAGCATGGAGAAATGCTCAGGGAGCAGCTGGAGCTGAGTATCTTGCTGCTCCACACCTGCTGGCGATTTGTCCACTCCAAGCACCTGTTTCTGTTCTCTGCAGCCCCATCTTGATTTTCTAACAAACACGGTGGGGCAGTGGGGTCTGGGACAGTAGGCACGGGGCTCTCTTCCCATTTGGGCCTTGGCAGGCCGCTGGCACTCATATGGACACACTATGCATGAAGAGTGATCAGGAGATTTGAAGGTGACCAGGACAGTGACAAAATCCCACCAAAGTCTGGAGTGATCCATGCCCTCTGCCATTGTCTTCCCAGGGTGATAGATGAAGTGAGAAGACAGCAGATTTGTGTCTAAGACAGGAGCCAGGCAGGGCTTGAGCCTGAGTCAGGTTTGAGCTGCTGCTCTCCAGCCATTTGGCTGAATAGAAATGACTTTGTTTCTCTAGGCTTTGTGTCCTTACTTGCCGGGGGGCCTAGAAACTCTCTTCACTGCAAGGTGGTAGATAAATGTAAAGGGCTCACAGCAGGGCTCAGCATGGAGGAAGCCCACAGGAAATGCCAATAGCTATGTCATGGGAACAGACAGATGAGTAGAGAGTGTGGTGTAGATATACTATGGAGTACTATTCAGCCATAAAGAAGAAGGGAAGCATGCCCTCTGCAGAAAGATGGGGCTGGAGATGACCATGTTAATCCAAATAAGACAGACTTGTGAGTATGAAAATTGGGAGGGAGGGAGGAAGAGAGAGAGAGAGAGAGAGA